>CM021107.1:293508703-293528649 GCA_007115665.2 Sequoiadendron giganteum
TGATTTGCAATTTGAATGCCTTTGGGTGTCATAATTTGGAATTTGAAATATAGCGACGCTATTGTAAATAGTGACACCATTGTCATTTTAGAGCTAAAAATTCTAAACTGAGTCAAATTATTTTGATTTTTGACATCGTGTGCTTCATGGGTGTAGGAGTTCATTCCACCCTTGATATCTTGCAAGCACCAACCCACAGTTTTGGAGAGACTTGGTGATTTATTTGAGTTGAACTAGGAGCACCTAGAAGAAATTTGCTTGTGGTATGTTGCATATATGCACATCATTTGGACACATCTGGCTATGATGATTGCATTGTGCGAGTGATGGCACTATGAGACTTCATCATTCCACTTGTCAACAAGCAAGGCAAAAATGACATTAGAGGATGTATGGCAGATACTACATTTGTCAATAAATGGTGAGTGCATGATATATGATGTCGATGTCGGATATAATTCTTTCCATGAGGTGATTGAGATTGAGGACATCATTTTATCCACTTCATAGATTGACCTCGAGATGTATAGAGGTGAAGTGCCCATTTTCAGATTGATAGTTAAATCCATCATTTCAATTTTGGCCACTCTAGACCGACGAAGTAGAGGATTTAGCCCAAGATGGGGCTTGGCATGGCATCAGATGCTCTATAGGAGGACACATTTTTCATGGGGGCTAGTGATGTTGGCCTCATTGTATCATGATATGCACAAATTTGTCTATTGTGATGGCAGAGTGATCAGGAAAAAAGTTACCTTGCTACACATTTGGTCTTGGGAGCACATTTCTATGCTTCGTCTAATTATTCCCATGGTCAATGTAGAGCCAGATGAACCCGTGGTTTTGAGGTATAGAGGTTCCACCACCTTATGATACACTGGGCAACTTGGGCTTCCATGCTGGCATCGGGTCATTGATGATATGATTGTCTTCATATGGCAAACTTGGCTATAGATTCCATCATGGTATGATGATGTTCAACAAGTGTTCTTTGCTCAATAGACCTGATACATGTAGGGTCAAGAGCATACAATCATTGAGAGATACCTACCAGATAGGGTGGCTCGATAGTTTGGAGAGTCGTAGGATAGGCTAGATGATGCATACAAGGCCATTTTTTCCAAATCAACTCGAGAGGTACCCACATGGGGACCCAGAATCCCAGATCCTGAGGTGGTTGAGGGGTTTCGATAGTTGGTTACACAACTATGGGAATATGACCAGGGATAGGTGGATGCTTGGATGATTCCTGCATATAATGCATGGTTTAAACCCCCTTGCAGGTTGATAGATCCAATAGGTGCTGCTCCATGAGGGAGACTTAGAGGGAGGGGAGTGGGCAGAGACAGAGGCAGGGGACAAGATGGCCAAGATGGCTAGGATGGGAAGATTCTTGGGGAACTGCGAGTGGATTAGCAACCTCCATAATAGCCTCCTATTCAATAGTAGCCTATGCAACCACCACCATAGGATCCTCAAGATTTATAGATTCAGTAGCTGCAACAACTGTTGCAAGTCATTATATCTGAGCGAGATTAGGCCCGTCAGTATATTTTGGCTATTACTACTAAGAGGGATCAAACACGGTAGTAGGTTGTGACTATTACTGTGGAGTGAGATCATGCAAGGTAGTAGGTATAGGTCATGACTATTGAGAGAGATCAGGAGAACAATTGTCACCAATAGTTGGAGGCGATGACAATAGCTACAAAAGGCAGGAATGTATTTGCAACTATACAGAGAGGCTGTGACTGAGGCAACCTATTATAGGATGCATTATCATAGAGATGTTCCATAGGTGCTTAGAAAACTTGACTAATCATAGAGGAGTGATGCACGGCCTAGGGATGAGGATCAGCCAGAGAGACAGGTTAGAGAGGGGAGCAACCATCAAGGCTAGCTCGATTCTATAGACACTTTTTGATTTGTTTCCTGATTCTTTGCATAGATATACATTCATGGGCTCATTTTTTATAGCCCCATGGATACGGGACATATGATCAATATACATACAATGACTCAGATATTGCACCATGACATTCATTTTTTTGATACATATTTATGATACAAATACAAATTCAATATGATGTGTTCATCATGCTCATGATTGTATGGATGCACATGATGTGAGATATGACATGCTTATATTTTATCATGTATGGATGCACTTTATTTATGCTTATGCAATGATGTGCAATATAATGCAATGTTAATAATTTTTAGTATCTTTTTATTATATGTTATGGGATGAATGATATGATATGCAAATGTTATGGATGCATTTATTTTTTTGTATTTCCTATGCAATTTTATGATGAGATGTATGTATATGGATGGAATGCAGATGCTTATGCTTATGATATGATAATGCGATGTATGTGATGCAACAATTTAAGATTCTTAAAATAAAAAATCTATATTATTCATCACAACTTAAATGATAATGATGATATAGGATGTTTGATGTGGTTTATGATAAACCACTGATACAAACTTCACTGACTCATTTACCTATGATCTAGACTTTATATTTTGACACTTAAGTTCTCACTTTACAACTTGATATACTTGCTTTCTACTTGTTTTGCCAAAGGTTGAAGGTGACACTTGATTTATTATAGATGAAGGTTTATTGCAAGTGAAAGCGAAATGAGATGGGTGGTCTTGGGTTTTTTAGAATATTTCAATGTTTTTGGTATTTTGAAAATATTTTCAGGCTATTTTTGGTGTTTTTGAAAGTTTATGTGAATGTTTATGGTTTTCAATTATTTGAGGATGTTTAGGGTTTTTCAAAGATATTTAAATGTTTAGAGATTTTTGAGATATTTTGAATGTTTAGGGTTTCCTGAGATTTCTGACCAAGAACCTAACCTAAAATACCTATCCTAGGGGCCTTGGGGGCTGATCAAAGATTAGCCTTGCCTACATTATACACGCAGAGACCACATAGATCGATTGAATTGACTTATTAGTAGATGATATATGGATAGATGAAGGGATGCCGGTTTATTATGATAGACTCCTAAAGACTGACCTAGGGTGTCTCAAGGGCACATCAATGATGGCCTTGCCTACGTTCAAACTTAGAGACCCGTAGTTCGACAAGGGGATAGTGCTTTTGGATTTTTGATGTTTTGACCTTTTTAGGGATTTTGATGTGTTTTCTGGATGTTTTGGATTTTAGACTTTAAAAATTTTTGAATGTTTTTGGATTTTAGTTGTACAAAATTTTGTAAATATTTCTAGATTTTTGGTTATACAATATTTTGATGTTTTTGGATTTTCTAGTGAATATTTTGTGAACGTTTTAGGATTTTTGATGAGATTTTCGATAATATTAAGATATACAAGAAACCGATATGATCCAGAATGGATTATCCCCAATGTGATGCAATACACTACCTCCATATAGGCAAGACAAACTGGCCTTAAGAATATTCCAAGTAATACTAAAGGGGATACGACACTTCACAACATCAAGCTATGATAAGGACACAAATGGGTGATGGAATGAATAGGTTGAATGAGGCGATGGATGAAGGGTGAGACAAAATGATAGGATAAAGAGCCCAAGAATAGATGAAGGTGCTTTATTTATGTAAGGCACCTGTTTGTCAGGTTTTCACCAAGGTACTTTCCCAAAGCACCATTAGAGTGGTTTTCACTAGAGGACATTTTTTTTTCTTTATTTCAATCCTTTTTCAGATTTTTTTTGGATTTTGATCATTTTTTATTTTTTTGTATTTTCAGATTTTACACCTCTTTTAAGACTAGGCATGCAAATTTTTGAGATGCAAGCTATTAGTTGGCTCTTGCAAGGGTTCACCTTTAGGTGTTAACTGATATGCCCTTGATCCATAGATTGTTGTGATGAAAAAGGGACCCAACCAATTAGGCTCAAACTTTCCTTTACTATCCTGATCTGGTATATTCTTATGATTATGCTTTAGGATAATATTCTCTACCTAGAACGACCGACATTTTATCTTCTTGTTATAGCTCTATTTAAGTTGGTTTTGATATACTTGCAAGTGATTGAGGGTGTCAATATGATGCTCATCCAAGAATTATAGCACATTCAATAGAGAGACTTTATATTCTTCATCAATGATTAGGTTTTGTAGTGACACTCGCAGTGATGGGATTTCAACCTCAATAGGAAAATTGGATTCTAATTCGTAGACCAAGGAGAAAGGGGTTGAACCTATTGGTGTGTGGATACTAGTTCAATAGGCCCAAAGAGTGGGATTTAACTACAGATGCCAGTCACAACTAATCTAATTGACCATTTTCTTCAAAAAATTTAGGATTGTCTTGTTTGTAGCCTCAACTTGATCATTTCCCCAAGGATAATACAAGGTAGAGAATCAATTTTGGATGTTGAATCATTGACATAGCTCTTTCACATCCTAATTCTTGAAGGGTTTTCCATTGTCTGAGATAAGGGTTTGTGGAACACCATAACGGTAGATTAGGTAATTTAGGATAAATTTGGCAATTTGCTTCCCTGTTATGTAGGTCATAGGAATGGCTTCAACCCACTTGGTAAAGTATTCAATAGATTTTATGATAAACTTGTGGCTATTGGATGAGGTTGGAGTGATTTTTCCTATAAGGTCAAGTCCCCACTCTGAAAAAGGCTAGGATATGATCATTGGTTGCAATTCCTGAGCTGAAGCATGAATCAGATCTCCATGCTATTGACACTGGACACATTTCTACACATATTGATGAGCTTCTCTTTCCATAGTTGGCTAGTAGTACCTCGTCCTCAACAATTTCTTGGATAAAGTCATACCACTAGAATGGGAACCACATATGCCATTGTATACTTATGTTAAAGCGGTTAAGGATTTCTCTTGGTTAAGACATCATGTAATGTTCCTTTGATGCTTCAACTGTAAAGGGTATCACCTAGGATCATGAATTGAGATGCCTTTTTGATAAAGGTATTTTTAAAGTTGGAGGTGATATTGGATGGGAGGATTCCTTTGCTTAGGTAGATGAATATTTCATGATACCATGGGGATCAAGGATCAACACTGACACATGTGAATTCAGATTCATGGATTTTGAAAGTTGGTATGAGAAGTTGTTCTACCAAGAATCCACATTGAAGGACATTGTTCGACATGTCTAACAATGATCTGATTGTTTCCATAACATTTGTTTCTTAGTTGTTCATGCAAGGAATCTACTCAAAATTTATGTCTATGAAATGTTCCTTGAGATTCTCTACCATCTTCTTATAAAGAGTAAGCTTGGTATCCTTAGTTTGATAGTCATCATTGACTTGGTTGATAACCAGTTGTGAGGCCCCGTAGACTTTCATCTCTTGTATCTACCACTGAACTACTATCCTTAGACCTGTGATTAGGGATTCGTACTTAGTAACATTGTTAGTACATGGGAATGATAGCCTACATGACTTTGGAGTGTAATAACCTTGAGGGATGATGAAAAGAATACCCGCTCTTGATCCATGTTGGGTGAACAATCCATCAAAGTTCATCTTCCACCGATCTGTGAGATTGACGAGGAACACTGATTCATCAAGGAACTCATATATCAAATAGTTCTCTGCATAGATAGGTACCTTTTCCAGTTGATCTACAATCACTTGTCCTTTGATTTCCTTATGCTCTGCATACTCTATGTCAAATTTAGCTAAGATAATTACCCATTTGTCCATTCACCTATTGAGAGTTGCTTTAGATAACATGTATTTCAATGGGTCAATATTTGCAATAAGTTTGATTTGATGTGACAACATGTAGTGTCTAAATTTATTTGAAGAAAAAACTACTACTAGGCATTCTTTTTCAATGGGTGAATATTTCATCTCATAGCCCACCAATGTCTTTCTGATGTGATAGATAACTCTTTCCTTCTATTTTCATCATGTTGTGCTGGAAGAGCTCCTATTGTTGTTGATGTTTCTGAGATATATAAAATTAGTGGTTTGTTTGGTATCGACGACATTAACACTAGAGGTGTCAATAAGTAGTCCTTGATCTTTTGGAAAGTTTTATCACATTTTTCATCCCATTTGTAAGTTATTCCTTTATGGAGAAGATGTGAAAAGGGGTGAATTTTATCTGATAGTTGTGTTATGAACCTTCTGATAGACTGCAATATTCCTTGTAACCCTCTCATCTACTTTAGTGTTTGTGGTGGTTCCATGTCGAGGATGGATTTTACCTTTGTTGGATCATTTTTTATCCTCTTTGTGACACGATGAAGCCAACAAGTTTCCTTGATGTAACCCCAAAGACACACTTTTGTGGATTTAATAATACCTTGTATTCTTCAATCCTATCAAAGATGGGTCCTAAGACTTGTATGTTCTCACTTATTTGAACTTTGATTTTTCCAAAATATCATTCACATAATCTTCAACTATTTTCTGGATCATGTCATGAAAGATGAGGGTCATTTCTCTTTGATAGGTTGCTCTTGCATTCTTTAACCTGAATGGCATCATGTTCTAGCAATAGGTTCCCCATGGAAAAGTGAATGCAATTTTATGCTGATCCTCATTGGCGATCATGATCTGATTATAGCCTGAAAAACCATCCATGGGTAATAACATTGCATGCTCAACTGTTAAGTCCACAATGAGGTCGATGTTAGGAAGAGGGGAATCATCCTTCGGGCATGCTTTATTTAAGTCTCTAAAATGAGTGTCAATTCTGATACTCCCAATGGTTTTTGAGACTATTACTAGGTTTGAAACTCACTTAGGATAATCTATTGGTTAGATGAATCCAATGTCAAGAACCTTTTGTAACTCTAGTTTCACCAAGAGTGAAATCTAAGGATGCATCTTCCTTAATTTTTGATTCACTGGTTTGGCTTTAGGATAGACTGCTAAGTGATGCACAACCACTTCTAGATTGAGCCCTGACATATCTATGTATGGCCATGCAAAGTTAGCTCGTCACTCTGTCAAGAATGTTGCTAGTTTTTTATGTTCTTCATCCAACATGGATTCAACAGAGAAAGTGATCTTGGGTGCTTCTTATATTCCCACATTAACTAGAATGACATTTTATACTAACACTTCTAACTTCTTTGGATGCATTTCACTAAGGGGGAGATTTAATCCCTCATCCTTGGGTGCCTTAGAGAGTTTTTCACCTTCAGATGCATCCTTTAGTTTTACTATTTTAGGATCAGAGAGTGCCATAGTGTGGTTTTCACTCAAACATCTACATGTTAGTTTCACTTCATCAATTTTTCTACTGAAGGATTTAATAATCTCCTCATAGTATGCCTATGTGTCTAGTTCTATGTCAAAACCTTCATTATGATATGCCCACGATAGGTTTTTGTGGAGTCCCATGAATTTTGAGATCGCTTCATCATTTTTGAATAAATCAAGAATTTGGTCCTTGTTGGTCCTTGTCAATGACTTGTGGGTATGCTAGGCATATCTCAGTTGGTTGATTTCTTGGAGAAAAGGATGTTATGGATATCATGAAGAGGTATTTTTTTTTTGAGGAGGTCAACAACATCTAGGGGGAAGCAATCTAAGGTTGTATGATGCGATGTAGATAACCAAGAGAAAGATTCAACTCGTTTAGCGGAAGTACCTTTGCCAATAAGGGTGAACTTGCTAGTAGTACAACCTAGGCCAAGATTCTTTAATCATTTCTTAGTAATGATAGGTTATAGCAAGCCATTGTCATTCTATACTAGCTTCTCATTCTTGTTATAACCCCATCCTTTCATTAGCTGCAAGCCTTTATTATCATCTTCTATGGGAAGAACAGGGACAAGTCGTTCATCCTGATAGAGGAGTTTAGAGACATCCTCCTTGTTGATATCTTCTTGATTTAGATCCCCCCACTTGGTGAAGGTAGTAGTTTCCATCTTCATTGTTTCGAGCTCTTTGGTGCTAGATGTGGGTCTCCCATGGGATTGAGGAGAAAGAGGTAGCTCTCCTAAGATGAAGGTATCCTTCATTAGCTTATAGTTCCCATAACCATCATCCTGAATCATTGCTTTGATGTCAGGAATGTTCTACATAATGGGTGTTTTTGTTGTTGAGGTAGATGCAAGGGATGATGGGTCAACAAATGAGGTAGATGGTGTAGGCCCTTTGTCATTCTTGGGTATCTAGGGTATCTTATAGAACTTGGCCTCAAGATTCTTGTAGTAGTAAAAAGGCTCAGGATCACCATGGATGGTAATTTCTCTGCCCTTGAAAGGAAACTTTACACATTGATGATAGGTCGAGGCTACAACTTTGAAGGCATGGATCCATGGTCGACCAAGTAAGATTTTAGAGGGAAGATCAAGGTCTAACACTTAGCATGTAGTTTCTGGAATGAGAGGTCCTACTTGGATGGGAAGTGCAATGATGCCTTGTGATACCCGTTCTTGGTTGTCATATGCTCTGATGGTGGTACTCTTTGCTTTCTCAATAGTATCCTCAGAATCTCCTAGGTTCTTGATTAAATATAGGGTATAAATGTTTAGACCAACACCTCCATCTAATAAGACTCTTTTGACCTTGTTTTAATGAATAATAACCTCAAGGTCTAAAGCATAGTTCTAAGATAGTTGTGATGGTGGGTCTTGTTTTGAGAAGGTGAGAAGATGATTAGCGATATGCCCCACCATAGCTTGAAACTTATTGGTGTCAATATCCTCAGGGATGGATAACTCAATCAAATCTTTCTCTAATATTTCCCTATGTGTGGGGGATAGCCTTAATAGCTCTAAGATTGATATCTGTGTGGGGGTCTTCTTAAGCTGATCTAGAAGATTATACTTGCTAGGATTTGATGTTGGAAAAGTGGGTTGGGTCCTAGATTGAGACCAAAATCCTTGGATGGTAATTTTTCCATGTTGTGTGGTGACTCCACACTTTGCACTAGACCCTTTAATGGTGATGACAGTAATGATACTATCACAAGAAGCAACTACGTTGGAATAGGTATGTTGCATGTTTGTGTAATCCTTAGCTTTTCCATTTTTGTTTGCTTTGTTATGATCTAGCATAGGGTTCTTGTATATCTTAAGATCTTGATTCATAGCTAGTACTTCAATAGATGTGGTGTCATTCTCTATGAGTTCTTGGATGATATTCTTGAGTCTCATGCAGTTTGTCATTTTGCGCCCTTTGATTTTATGAAAATCATAGAAATCATTCTTGTTGTACCAGGATGGGTTCTCTTGGGGTTCTTGGTAGTTTTCAAAGTTAGGAAGTGTTATCAAGTTTGAATCTACCAACTTCTTCATGATCATTTCAATAGGTTTAGATAATTGTGTGTAAGTTTTCATTTAGGATAGTTGTTCTTATTGGCAGTTCACCTTTGTTGCATCTCGATATTGTTAATCTGATTCTTTTGAGGAGGTGTTATTTGCTGCACAGTTGGTTGAATGTTAGCAACTTGATTTTTGTTTGGTCTAGGAGCACATAGGACTACCTAGCATCTACCACACCATCATTTGTCACATTTTTGTTTTTAGTCCAAACACGAGGCTTGTCATTTAAACTAGTTGATGGGCGGTTGTAAGGTTGAGTATTTCCTTGTGAGATTAGAGATCTCTCAATGTTAAGGGCTCTAGGGACAAGCTCATCATAGGATGTGATGCACTACATTTCAAGTGAAAAGACAGATCAGGGTCTGAATTTTCTATGATGATTCCCACTTTTTATTATTGGGAAGAGTCCACTTGCTCTTACTAGCTTTTTGTCTTCATCGTTGCAAGAAATTGGCAAAATATTCTCCTTTGGTTTGTGTGAGAGTTTATAATTCTTCTAGACTAACATCCATGGAAAGGTTGAAGTAGGAGTGATCGATGAATTTATTAATGATTTCTTGAAAAAATTTGATACTAGGAGGTAGATGAGAAAACCAATCCATTGAAGGACCTGTTAAACTTGAAGGGAAGAGGGGCATCAAATAAGAATCATTGTAGGCAACCTACATACACATGAAATCGAATTCTTTGACATGGTCCACGAGACTTCCTCTCCTTTTGTATTTATCGAATTTGGGGATATCAAATCTAGGAGGGAATGGTACCATTGTGATGTTTTAGTCAAATGGATAAGGACACAGATTCTGTCTATGGGGACTCTTTGTATTTCCCATTCAAAGATCCTTCTTTTCTTCAGATAGCACCTTGAATTATGATGTTAGATCTTCTTGTGGGTTCGGTGGAGGAATATATGGTGGGATGATGGATGAGTTGTATATGGGATTTTGATATGATGATGTGTTATATGGGGTGTATAGTGGCATGTGGTTATGTGAAGGTGGTTGAAGTGTGTATCTATATGTTCCTATGAGACAAGGATTGTCAAGATGGGTCGATCACACTTGATCCATGATGAATCGAAGCATAATTTATCCATTAAACCTCAATCTTACAAACAAGATCATTTAAATTGAAATTTTAAACTGAGCTTTTATTGAAATTGAAAACCACAAACTACAAAAGCAATTAAATGCCTACTCTAACCCATTTGAAGCTTATCCCATTTTGGAATTGGTGTCGTGTCAATGTGGAACAATGACCCTTTCCAAATCCCATGTTTAGTGAGCTTGTTTCAATCGATTCTATAGAAGAGAATCGATGAAACCATTGTGATAAATGGATGAAAACCTGATTTATGCTAAAATGAATATGATGCAATCTATATTAACATGATTTGATGGTAAAATTGATTTAACTATGAAATTTCTAAGATAATGTGAGCTAAAAGATGGAAACCTTAATTTATAAACAAGCTAAGATGGATGCATGGAAGCCATTAATGGATGTATTAAGCTATTATGCAACTAAAAATGAACTCAAACAAGCTAAAAGTGGGTAAATTGAGAGTGTGAATGCACGTGGATTTAACAACATAAGTTTGCAATTGAAAGATGGATCTATTTGTCTCCAAATAAGGTTCTATTTATAGGAGAGCAAATGAGAAATGGAGGGTTGAGATTGAAAAGATTAATCAACGGCCAAGGATGGAAGGAAGAAGAGGCATGGATCATGGATTCACATCAATGGATGAGAATGCAAGATGAGAATTAGTCAAGGGCTCACATTTGTTCCAAAAAAACACACTTTTGACCTACACACACAAGTCACAAGGTGACTTGCTCAAGAGGTTAAAGGTTTAGCTTGTTCAAAAAGGTAAGTGAGATGATTAGAGGAGAGAGAATATTTTTTGGAATATTCTCATGGGTGAGGATAAAGATATTTTTCAAATTAAAAGAAAGTTTTAATTGTAAAAAAAAGAGATAAGGAATATTCCCCTTTTAGAGAAAAATTATTTTAATTGCTAATTAAACAAGGTTTAACCATGCAATTAGGGAATTAGAAGAATTAAAGTGATATTCATTAAATACATGATTTAATGAATGGGAAAAAGGTAAAATGATATTTAATTAAATAACTTAGGGTTATTTAATTAAATGGGAAGACTTAGGGAATTCAATTAAATACTTTGATTTATTTAATTTAATCAGATGAAATGTTAGCATGAAAGGGGGTGAATTAACCTGATTTGATGAATTACGTTAATAGATGCAAATGCTGCAATTAATTAAATAGATAGGATAATTTAATTTATTAAGCGAAAAGAGGATGGGTTTCAAGAGAAAATGATGTTAATATTTGTTTCGAGTGTATGATATCATTCAGGATATTTTTCGGTGTCTACATTTTGCCCCTCTTTAAAGCGAGGTACCTACTGCTTTGGTTCAAAGACTAATGCGCTTCAAATAAAAAATTGTTTCCTAAATCAAAAAATAATTTATTTTTTATTTTTTTAAGATGCCCTAGTGAAAGGATAAAGCTAATTCCCTGCCCCCTCGAGAAATTGGGCAAAAATTTGAAATTTTGGGTTGATTTCTTGAAAGGTTAAAAGATGTCCCAAGGGGTCCAGAAAGGCTTCGGGATGCAAGAATTATGCCAAAAACACAAAAAACAGATGCAAAATTAGGTTCCGATTGGAAAAATTGGTGAAAATGATGATAAACCCTAGCTTGAAGGTGAAATTAGGGCAAAAAACCCTAATTTTCTAGCATAAATAAGTGAAGAAGGGTCACTTTCAATTCATTTGTGCATTTACACCTTGAGAATTATTTCTATTTTGAGCTTTGAGCCTCTAATGAAATGGCATGTCGACAACTTCCACAACACATTTTTGATCGAGTTCGAGAGTATCACCAGATTCTAGGCTCAAGACCATCGGTATGTAACTCAAAACTTGATTTGAATTTTGAATTTTAGATCGCTTTGAATTTTAAACTTTGGTGGTGTCGCTATATAGCAATGCCCATTTGATAATCGGTGATGTTAAAATAATTTATAGCGACACACATGTATATGGCGACACACTTTGCGATTTAAAATTAGGGTTTCTAATTTTAAATTATGGCGCATGCTTATAAATTGACACACTTGTTGATTTGAAAACTAGGGTTAGGGTTTCCAAAGCTTAAATCATGATTCCCATGTGTTTGGCGATGCATTTTGTGATTTTCAATTTGAAATGGCTTCGGGCATCACAATTTGGAATTTAAATATAGCGATGTTATTACAAATAATGACACTATTGTGATTTTTTAAGATATAAATTCCAAATTGAGTCAAATTTCCTTGATTTTTGGTGTTGTGCACTTCATGAGTGTAGGAGTTCATTCCACCACTGATGTCGCATGAGCATAAGCCCACAATTTTGGAGAGACTGGACTATTTGTCAGAGTTGCACCAGGAGCACCTAGGAGAGATCAAACTTTAGTATGTTGTATATGCGCCCATCATCAAGACCCATTTAGGTATGATGACTTCCCTGTGCGAGAGATGGCATAGTGAGACTTCATCGTTTCACCTTCTGATAGGTGAGATGACTGTGACCTTAGAGGATGTATGGCATAGTCTGTGTTTGCTGATACATGGCGATCATGTGATTTATGATGTTGACGTTGGGTATGATGCGTGTCACAAGGTGATGGAGTTGGAGAATATTTCTCTTGTGACATCATAGATTGACTTCAAGATGTATAGAGGTCATGTGCCCACCTTCCAATTGATCATTGCAGCCATCATTTCAGGTTTGATTGCCCTAGATCAATGTAGTAAGGGATTCAGCCCAGGATGGGAACTAGCATGGCATAGGATGCTATATAGGAGGACATAGTTTACATGGGGCTAGTGATGTTGGCCTCACTATATCACGATATGCATGACTTTGTTTGCTGCAATGGCAGGGCCATTGGTGCATGTGTGACCTTGCTTCACATTTGGGCTTGGGAGCATATAGTTGTGCTCTGAATGATAGTAAAAATGGTAGATTTCAAGCCAGATGATCCTATGATTTGGTGGTATAGAGGTGCCATTACCCTATGATACACTGGATAGATTAAGCTCCCATACTGGCGGCGAGTCTTAGATGATATGAATTTTTTTTTATGGTGACCCTGGTTACAGATGCCAACATGGTATGATGATATACAATAGTTATTTTTCACTAGACAGGCTCGGTACATGTAGGGCTAGGAGCATACTATTATAGAGAGATATCTACTAGATAGGGTGGTGAGGCAGTTTAAAGAGAAGCGGGATAGGCTAGATGATGCCTAAAGGGCCATTTTTGTGAGGTCTACTCGAGAGGTTCCTACATGGGGACCCAGTATTCCAACTCTAGAGGTAGTAGAGAGTTTAGATAGTTGGTGGCTTAGCCATGGGCCTACGATTAGGGTTAGGTGGTACCACCGACTATGCCTACTTATGATGCATGGTTCACACATCCTCAACATTTGATAGATTTAGTGGGCACTCCTTCATGAGGGAGACCCATAGGGAGAGGAGCCAAGGATAGAGGATAGGGACAAGGACAGGAACAAGAGTAGGTTGGCCAAGATGGACAAGATAGATAGGTTCTAGGGGCATCGCCAGTGGGACAACATGTTCCACAACAACCTCCCATTCAACAGTAGACTCCACAGCCACAACCACCAGATTCCAGGGATGTTTAGATTCACCAACTGCAGTAGTAGGTGCAGGTTTTGATAGGTGAGCGGGATCAGGCCCGCTAATAGATTTTAGCTATTATTGTTGGGTGGGACCAGGCTAGACAATAGGTGGTGGCCATCAAAGTGGAGAGGGACCATGCTTGGCAGTAGTTATAGACTGTGACCATAGAGAGATCACAAAATTAGGCGATGACATCAGATAGAGGCCATAATGGTAACCTTATAGGGTAGGACAATATCTATGAGATTGTACAGAGAGGCTGTGATAGAGGTAGCCTACTATAGGATGCACTATCATCATGGAATTCCATAGGAACTCAGATGACCTGATTTTTCACAGAGGAGTGATGCAGGACTTAGAGTTGAGGACCAACCAGAGAGGAAAGCCGACAAGGAGAGAAGCCATCAGGGCTAGCTTCTAGTGTATAGACATTTTTTGATTTTGTTGCCCCATTCTTTGATATAGATATACATTCATGGGCTCATTTTTTATAGCCTCATGGATATTGTATTTATGATCAATATACACACACTAATCCATATTTTGTACCATGACATTCATTTTTTGATATATATATGATACAAATACAAATTCAATATGATGTGAGATGCTTATATTTTGTTATGTATGGATGCACTTTATTTATGCTTATGATATGTGATGCTTTGATATGCATGTAATGCTATGATATGTATGGATGTAATGTTATGTTCTTTTTCAGTATTTTTTCTCAATATGCTATGATATGAAAATGTTATGGATGTATTTATTTTTTGTATTTCCTATGCAATTGTATGAGATGATCATGTATGTATATGGATGTATGGATGGTTAATGTGATGTATGCTTATGATAGATGCAACACAACGATTTAAGATGCTTAGAATAAAAAATATATATTTTTCATCACAACGTAAATGAGGATGCAAAATGCATGATGTGATATGCACCGATTATGTTGATGGATGTTTTATGATTATGCTATGATTATGAGATGCATGTATGCTGATGATTTGTGGATGCGGGATGGATGCATTTGATGATGTTTTTGTTGAATTTCATGATACCAGGTTAGCACAGAGAGAAGATAGGAGAATAAAGTGACTTGACCATTGATATTGATGATTTCTTTAAAATTCCAACAAGTCCATGATCCATCAAGACTTTATTAGAGATGGTGATGAGCAATGCAAGATGAATGAAGGATGATGAGTTGCTCACATATTGGGATTGGGATCTTCTGTCATTCCTTATTGTTTGATATAACACATAGATACGATGTGTCAAGGTATTAATAGCCATGATGATGTTGTATCTAGTGTAATGGACTTTGACTCGACAGATAGATAAGATATTTCTTGTCCACACCTTTACATATAGAAACCTCATTGGAATGTAAGTTAGAAGATTAAAATATATTGGACCAAATCATATGCAATAGTCAACAACATATTCCAAACAACCTTCCTACACACAACTAAGCAAGTATGCATCAAGATTATTTTACAAGATTATCCACAAGCACAGCAAATGAAAGAGCATGATCAATGCCCCATTCCTTTCTCTCTAAATCATTTTGAAAGACATTATCGAGAGGTCCTTGGAATGGGTCATTAAGATAAATCACAAGAAAAGATCAAAGACAAAAAATCGGTGTTATCTATATCTCTTGCAAGTTGAATTTAGCTAAGGTGATGTCTAATACTAATGTCCATCATAGGAAGGATACATCCGAGGACATGTTGATCAAAGGGTTGTTTGATGTTAGAATGATGATGATCTTTATGATAAGCCATTGATATAAAATTCAATGATGCATTTACCTATGATTTAGACTTGAGATTTTAACATTTAGGTTCTCACTTTATGACTTGTTATATTTTCTTTCTACTTGCATCACCGAAGGTTGAAGGTGACGCTTGATTTATTATGGGTGAAAGCGAGATGGGATGGATGGTTTTGGGTTTTTTTGGGTAATTTCAATGTTTTTGGTATTTGAAAATGTTTCTAGGCTGGTTTGGGATTTTCTTTGTTTTTGATGTTTTGGGATTTTTGGTTTTTAAGGCTATTTAGGGTTTTCTGAGATATTTGAGGCTATTTAGGTCTTTTGAATATTTTCTATTGTTTTTGTGTTTTCCATTTTCAAATATTTTTGGATTATTTTGATATTTAGATGTTTTTAGGAGTTTTATGAATTATTTGGATGTTTTGGGATTTTGGAGAGTTACCGACCAAGAACCTAACCTAAAAGACCTATCATAGAGGTCTCAGGAACTAATCAAAGATAAGCCTTGCCTATGTTATACACACAGAGACCAGGTAGCTTGACTGACTCGACATATTAACAGATGAGAAATGCACAGGTGATGGAATATCAATTTATTATGATGGACTTCTAAAGGACTGACCTAGGGTATCTTGGGGGCACATCAATGATGGAATTGCCTACGTTCAAGCTTAGAGACAATGTAGTTCGACAAGGGTACCACTTTTGGATTTTTCGATGTTTGACATTTTTAGGGTTTTTGATGTTTTTTGGATGTTTTGGATTTTCACTATAATTTTTGAATGTTTTTGGATTTTTCGATGAGCGTTTTACAAATGTTTTGGAATTTTTGATAAGATTTTCATAATGTTTTTGGGATTATCCTGTGAGCTTAGGATATATAACGAATTGCCCCCAACGTGATATGTTAGGCTAGGTAGGATGAACTGACCTTTGGAATATGCCAAGTAGTACTAAAGGGATATGATACTTCACATCATCAAGCTATGATAAGGATACGAATAGGTGATGGATGAATGGTGGTGCAAAGAATGATAGAACAA
The DNA here is from genome assembly GCA_007115665.2 of Sequoiadendron giganteum. Taxonomy (NCBI): domain Eukaryota; kingdom Viridiplantae; phylum Streptophyta; class Pinopsida; order Cupressales; family Cupressaceae; genus Sequoiadendron; species Sequoiadendron giganteum. The sequence goes on from CM021107.1 coordinate 293,525,528, forward strand.
AAGAGCCAACGAATAGATGGAGGTTCTTTATTTATGTAAGACACCTGTTTTCCAATTTTTCACCAAGGTACTTGCTCAAAGTGCCACCAAAGTGGCTTTCACTAGAGGAGGATTTTTTCTTTTACTTTTTTCAATCCTTTTTCCCATTTTTTTGGATTTTGATCATTTTTTGTTTTTTTTTGTATTTTTTAGATTTTACACCCTTCAAGACTAGGCATAATTTTTTTTGAGATGCAAGCTATTAGATGGCTCCTTCAAGGGCTCACCTTCAAGTTTTGATAGTTGATATGCCTCTGATTCATAGCTTTCTATGATGAAAAAGGGACCCAACTAGTTAGGCTCAAACTTTCCTTTACTATCCTGATCTAGTAAATTCTTCTAATTCCACTTTAGGACAAGATCCCCTACTTGGAAATAATGGAATTTGATCTTCTTGTTATAATAGCTCTATTTCAATTATTTTTGATATATTTGCAAGTGATTGAGGGAATCAAGACGACACTCATCCATGAATTCTAGCTCATTTAGCCAAGATACTCTATATTCTTCATTGGTGATCAGGTTCTATAGTGACACTCACAATGATGGGAGCTCAACCTCAATATGTAGGATATCTTTTGATCTGTAAACCAAGGAGAAAGGGGTTGCACCTGATGGTATTCAAATATTGTTTTGATAGGCCCAAAGAGTGGGATTTAGCTATAGATTCCAGTCATGACCAACTTCATTGATTTTTTTCTTTAGGATCTTCAAAATAGTTTTGTTTATAGCCTCAACTTGGCCATTACCCTAGGGGTAATACAGGGTAGAGAATGAATGTTGGATGTTTAATCTTTGACAAAGCTCTTTTACATCCTGGTTCTTAAAGGGTGTTATGTTGTCTGAGATTAGGGTTTGCGGGACACCATAATGGTAGATGAGGTAATTTAGGATAAACTTGGAAATTTGCTTCCCCATCATGTAGGTCATAGTGATGGCTTCAACCCACTTGGTAAAATACTATGTGGATGTTATGATAAACTTGTGGCGATTAGATGAGGTTGGGGTGATTTTGCCTATGAGGTCAAGTCCCACAGTGAGAAAGGCCACGGTGTGATCATTGGTTGCAATTCTTGGGCTAGGGCATGAATCAAGTCTCCATGGTGTTGACATTGGACACACTTTTTCACATACTGATGAGCTTCGTTTTTCATGGTTGGCCAATATTACCCTATCCTCAATAGTTTCTTAACTAAATTCATACCAATAGAATGGGACCCACATATGCCATCATGTACTTCTATTAAATTGGTTAAGGCTTCCTCTTGGTTAAGACATCACAATAATGTTCCTTTGATGCTTTGATGATAAAGGGTGTCACCTACGATCACAAATTGGGATTCCTTTTTAACAAAGGTATTTTTAGAGTTAGAGGTGATATCAAATGGGAGGGTTCCTCTGCTTCAATAGGTAAATATTTTTGTATGCTAAGGTTATGTTTGTTGATATGTGGTTTTCATTGATTTCAACACTATTAGCATTAATGGATTGAAGGTTGTATATGTCGAGGATATTGAGAAAATTGTAATAAATATATTACAGGTAGTCTGTGAAGCTAAGAAGGTTAGAGTGATGAAAATTTATGTATGTTGATGGTCGGAAGGTGTGCATTAAAGGGTTTTTTTCTGAGCCTATCTAGTATGTTGTATGAAATTTTCAGAGGTGCACATCAAGAATTAAGGAAGTTATGAAGTTCTGTGTTCCTACAGTTATTTAGTTACTGTAGTAGGTGTTTATGGAAGATGAGATTGCAATTCTGGTGAAGTGAGTTGCTGCGTACATTCTTGAGATGTTTAGTGATGTTTCTAGATCGTGCTCTATCAGTTTGGTACATCCGCATTGATTGGTGTGTTTGATTTTTCATGTTCTTGGCTGACATGATGGTGGTAATGTGTTGCGGATCCTTATGGATTAATCTTGTATTTTTGGAATTTTTGAGGATGTTTATTTAGGTCCTCACTATTTTGTGATCGACTTAGGTTGGTGCGCATTAAGATTTGTTCATAAATTGAGGCCGACAGTTGTAATTTATTTTTTACTTGTGGTCGACAAAGTTGTTGATGTAAATTCATGTAGCATATATATAAGAATGATTGTTTCTTCATTTTAGTGTGTGTGTGGTGTGCGAGCATGAAGTGTATATGCAAAATGTGAGAATAAAGATCAAATCATCTGAATACAGAGCATATTGTGAAGAAGATTGATTGAAGTGTGAAGAAGTGTTTTTGACTGTAAACAAGCTTTTGTAGAAGCTAATTTCTTAGTTCAACCTCATGAGATGGATTTAATCTAATTTTTTTATGTAAGGTAGTGATCCTTCCCTTTGAGCAGTGAGCTCTAGGCAGTGTGCCTGAATGCATGTGCATTCCCTATTCATTTCTTTCATTATACTTCTAACAGGGTATAATCTTGTGGACTAACATCCACCGTGGTTTTTCCCTTAACAAGGTTTCCACGAATAAAATATTGGTGTTCATGTGTCTCTGATGTGTTGCTGATTTATTCTTTCACTGTTAATTATCAGATCTAAGATTAAAGGTTGTTTAAGGTTGAATAAGCTTAATTTCTGTAACAACTAATTCACCCCCCCCTCTCAGTTGTCTATCCTTGTTTTGCCAACAATTGGTATTAGAGCTAGTTCCTTTGAAGAATTTTAATAGCTTGAGGTGATCTAAGATGGCATCATACAAGAAGGACAGTCCTAGATTCGATGGTACAAACTACTCTCTGTGGAAATTCAAAATGGAGTGTCATTTGAAATGCATTGGTGAGCCTTTCTAGAGGATTACAAAGAATGCATATACAATTCCTCAAAATGGTCCCTCTACTGTTGATAAGATCAAAGAAGCCAAAAATAATACCAGGGCTATAGAAGCATTGCTAAGTACTTTGATAGATTTAGAGATGAAAACTGCACATGAGATCTGGAAAAAATTGGAAACATTATATGAAGGAGATGCACTAGTGAAATTTGCTAAGCTACAAAGTCTGAAAGGAAAATGGGAGAACATGAAGATGTGCGAAGATGAAAACATATTTTCTTTCACGAAAAAGTTAAATGAATTAGTGATGGGCATTAGATG
>CM021107.1:293528669-293579386 GCA_007115665.2 Sequoiadendron giganteum
ATGATGTTCTTTATGTTGAAGGATTGAAGCATAATCTGTTGATTGTTGGACATATGGTTGAAAAAGGTTACAATATTTAGCTCAAAGATGGTAAATGTAGGATACTGGGAAGCTCAGGAAATGTGATTGCTTCATGTACAAAGACAAGAGCTAATATTTTTCACTTAAATACTGCTAGTGAAATTTGTCTTATTGCTCAAGTTGATGTAAGTTGGTTATGGCATAAAAGGTTGTGTCATGTGAATTTTGATAACATTGTCAAAATAAGCTCCACACAAGTAGTCAGAGATCTACCTAAGCTAGTGAAGCCTACTAACACTATATGCAAGGAATGTCAGATGGGAAAGCAAAAAATAATTTCATTTCAGAGCAAACAACATCATTCCAATGGAGTACTAGATTTGGTACATACTGATCTATGTGGTCCATCTAGAATCATAAGTCTACAAGGAGAAAGGTACTTTATTTTTCTTATTGATGATTATTCTAGAATGGTATGGGTTGCCTTCTTAAGAGAAAAACATGAGGCATTAGAGAAATTCAAAAGCTTCAAAGCTTTGGCAGAAATTGAGATAGGTTTGAAGATCAAATGTATTAAGATCAGATAGAGGTGGTGAATTCACTTCCTAGGAGTTCAATTCATTCTATGAAGCGAATGGAATAAAAAGACAATTATCTACTCCTCAGACCCCATAACAGAATGAAGTTGTTGAGAGAAAGAACATAACAATTTTATATGCTTCCAGAACTAAGATGTTGGAAGGTAGTGTTCCTCATTTCTACTGGAGATAAGCTATAAGCACTGTTGTGTATATTATCAACTAGGTGAATGTCAATAGTAATTATGGTAAGACTCCTTTTGAGTTGTGGTTTGGTTATAAGCCTACTATTAATTATTTCAAAATCTTTGGAAGTAGATGTTATATCAAAAGAGATGAAGATATAGGTAAGTTTGAAGCTAGAAGTGATAAAGGAATCTTTTTGGGTTACTCTACTAAGAGAAAATCCTACCGGTGTTACAATAAAAGATTGAAGAAAATGGTTGAAAGTGCAAATGTCAAAGTTGATGAAGACACTGTTAGATCATCCAGGTATTGTGGATATGATTCGGATGACCAAAAATATAGTACTGATAATGGAAAGAATGAGCAGAAACATAATCAAACTCAAAGTATTTTGATGAATCAAGAAAATCATGAAGAAGAAAGAACAGAAGAACCTAAAATTCCAAGGTATGTAAAGTGAAGTCATTGTGAAAGTCAGATCATAGGAGACAAAAAAAAAGGTGTGTAAACTAGAAGAAGAATTGCAGAAGAATATTGCTTATTTTCAAAACTGAGCCTAGTAATGTCAATGAAGCATGTAAAGATGAGTATTGGATGGAAGCCATGAAGGAAGAGCTGATGCAGATAGAGAAAAATGATACATGGATTCTTGTTCCTAGACCTTAAGACAAAAATGTGATTGAAACCGAATGAGTCTTTCAGAATAAGTTGAATGAGCAAGGTGAAGTGATTAGAAACAAAGCAAGACTAGTATGTAAAGGATACTCACAGATGGCAGGTATTTATTTTGAAGAAACCTTTTCCCCTATTGCTAGAATTGAAGTTGTAAGGTTATTTCTTGCTTATGCTACTTTCAAGAATTACAAATTCTATCAAATGGATGTGAAGTTAGCATTCCTGAATGGTGAACTAGAAGAAGTCTATGTTGAGAAACTAGATGGATTTTGACTGACTGATGAAAAAGGTATGGTTTGTTGATTGAAGAAAGCACTATATGAACTCAAACAAGCCCCTAGAGAATGGTATGCTAGACTGGATATACACTTATTGAAATTGGGATTCAATAAAGGCAGCGCTAACAACAATCTATATTTTAAGTCAGATCAGGATAAAGAATTGATTATTGAATTCTTTGTTGATGAAATTATTTTTGAAGGAGATAATGACTTATGCTTGAAGTTTGCTGATGAAATGAAAAGTGAATTTGAAATGTCAATGATAGGAAACTAAAATTATTTTTAGAATTGCAAATTACTCAGTTAGATGATGGAATCTTTATTTCTTAGTCCAAATATGTAAGAGAGTTACTAAAATTTTTTGGCATGGAAGACTCAAAGCCAATTGGTACACCCATGGTAATCAGATGAAAATTATCTCAGAATGATGATTCTCCTAAGGCTAATCAAAAAATATATAGGCCAATGATTGGTGGTTTGTTATATTTAACTCATACTAAACTAGAAATTATGAATGTTGTGTGCATGGTTGCTAGATATCAAGTTGATCCAAAGGAATCACATGTGATTGCAATAAAGAGAATTTTCAGATACTTGAAAGGAATAGTTGATTTTGGTCTTTGATATCCTAAGGATGATGATATTACTCTGAATGCTTGTACATATTCATATTGGGCAGGAGATGTGGATGACAGAAAAAGTACAAGTGGTGGTACATTCTTCCTAGGGAAGAAGTTGGTGTCTCGGATAAGTAAAAAGCATAATTCCATTTCCTTGTCTACTATTGAGGCAAAATATATTATTGTTGCAAATAATTATACTCAAGTGTTGTGGATGAAACAGATGCTGAGAGATATCATAGTTGAGTATGATGAGCCTATTGCTATATTTTGTGACAATTCAAGTTCCATAAATATTTCTAAGAATTTGGTGCTACACTCAAAGACAAAACATATATCTATCAAGTATCACATTTTGAGAGACAAGGTGAGTGATAAAGAGGTTAGATTGGAATATGTGCCTACAGAGGAACAAATTGTAGATATCTTTACTAAACCATTGCTTAAGGATACTTTTGAGTATCTCAGAGGCAAGTTAGGGGTAATTTCTCCTCCTAATTTGAACTAAGATGCAAGTCTTTGCATCAATCCATGGACTTACAGTCAGATCTTGTTTCAGATTGATGTTGTGGTGGCTGCTACTTAGGGGGAGTAGTTAGATGATTCAGAGGATATGTGATTCAGAGCTTGTGTACCTTTTCCATTGATGTCAAAGGGGGAGAAGAGTAATGTGAAAAACCTTTTTAGAAGAAAGAGGGAAAAGTGCAATAAGTACTAAGAGAGAGAAGATGGAAGAGCAATGTAAGGAAGAAAAGAACAGGTTGAGAAGAGTTAGTTGTGTTGATGGTATTTTTCACATCATTTGTTGCCATCAATGCCAAAGGTGGAGATTGTTGGATGTTAAGGTTATGTTTACGATCTGTGGTTTTCATTGATGTCAACACTATTAGCATTAATGGATTGAAGGTTGTATATGTCGAGGATATTGAGAAAATTGTAATAAATATATTATAGGCAATCTGTGAAGTTGAGAAGGTTAGAGTGATGAAAAGTTTTGTATGTTGATGGTCAGAAGGCATGTATTAAAGGGTTTGTTTCTGAGCCTATCTAGTATGTTTTCTAAAAGTTTCAGAGGTGTGCATCAAGAATTGAGGAAGTTATGAAGTTTTATGTTCCTACAGTTATTCAGTTACTCTAGTAGGTGTTTCTGGAAGATGAGATTGCAATTCTAGTGAAGTGAGTGATTGCATACATTCCTGAGATGTTCACTGATTTTTTAGATTGTGCTCTATTAGTGTGGTATGTCTGCATTGATTGGTGTGTTTGTGATTAAATATTTTTCCCTTGTGTGTTTGCATTTTCATGTTCTTGGCCGACATGATGGTGGTAAAGTGTTATGAATCCTTATGGATTAATCTTTTATTGTTTGGCATGTTCAAGGATGTTGATTTAGGCCCTCACTATGTTGTGATAGACTTAGGTTGGTGTGCATTAATACTTGTTCATGAATTGAGGCCGATAGTTTTAATTTATTCTTTATTTGTGGTCGACAGAGTTGTTGATGTAAATTCATGTAGTGGATATATAATAATTATTGTTTCTTCATTTTAGTGTGTGTGTGGTGTGCAAGCATGAAGTGTATATGCGAAATGTGAGAATAAATATAAGATCATCTAAATATAGAGCAGAGTGTGAAGAATATTGAGCGAAGTGTGAAGAAGCATTTTTGCGCCCAACTGGAACTGTAATCAAGCTTTTGTAGAGGCTAATTTATTAGTTCAACCTCATCAAATGGATTTAATCTAATTGTTTTATGTAAGGCAGTGAGCCTTCCCTTTGAGTAGTGAGCTCTAGGTAGTGTGCCTGAATGCATGTGCATTCCCTATTCATTTCTTTCATTATACTTCTAACATGGTATAATCTTGTGGACTAACATCGACCGTGGTTTTTCCCCTAACAAGGTTTCCATGTATAAAATATTGGTGTTCATGTGTCTCTGATGTGTTGTTGATTTATACTTTCACTATTAATTATTAGATCTAATATTAAAGGTTGTTTAAGGTTGAATAAGCTTAATTTCTATAACAACTTATTCACCCCCCTCTCAGTTGTCTATCCTTGTTTTTCCAACAAAGATGTCATGATACGATGAGGATCCAATACCAACAATGACACACATGAATTCAGATTTAGGGATTTAAAAATTTGGTACAAGAATTTGTTCTACCAAGAATTCGCACTAGAGGATGTTGTTCGACATTTGCAACAATGATCCGATTGTTGCCATAGTGTTTGCTGCTTTGTTGTTCATACGAGGAATCTGTTCAAAATTCATGTCTATAAAAATATCTTTGAGATTCTCTAACATCTTCTTTTAAGGATTGAGCTTTTCATCCTTAGTTTAATAGTCTTCATTGACTTGGTTGATAACTAGCTATGAGTCTCCAAAGACTTTCATCTCTTGAATCTTCCACTGAACCACTATCCCTAGACCTATGATTAGGGATTCCTTTTCAACAATGTTGTTAGTGCAAGGAAATAATAGCTTGTATGACTTTGGGATACAATCACCTTGAGGGGTGATAAAAATAATGCCTGCTTCGGATCCATGTTGGGTGAGTGATCCATCAAAGTGCATCTTCCATTGAGCTGTGAGGTTGATAAGGAAAACTAATTTGTTAGGGAACTTAGATATCAAGGGGTTCTCTGCATAGATAGGCGAATCTGCTAGTTTGTCTTCAATCACTTCTCCTTTGATTGTCTTGTGCTCCACATACTCTATGTCAAATTTAGTTAAGATCATCACCCATTTGGCCATTCACCCTATGAGAGTTTCTTTACATAATATGTATTTTGATGGGTCTATCTTTGCAATTAGCTTCATTTGATGTGACAACATGTAGTGCCTGGACTTTTTTGAAGCAAAAAATACTACTAGGCATGCTTTCTCAATAGGTGAATAGTTCATTTCATACCCCACCAAGGTTATGTTGATATAGTAGATAGCCCTTTCCTTTCCATTTTCATCATGTTGTGTCAAGAGAGCTCCTAGTGTTGTTGATGTTGCTGAGATATATAAGATTAGTGGTTTGTTTGGTATTGGTGGAATGAGCACTTGATGTGTCAATAAGTAGTCCTTGATCTGCTAGAAAGATTTATCATATTTCTCATCCCACTTGTAAGTTATTCATTTATGAAGAATATGCGAAAAGGGGTGGATTTTATCTGATAGTTACGCTATGAACCTTCTAATGGACTGCAATCTTGTAATCCTCTCATTTTCTTCAGTTTTTGTGGTGGTTCCATGTTGAGGATGGATTTTACCTTTGTTGGATAAATTTCTATCCCTCTTTGTGAGACGATAAAGCCAAGAAGTTTTCCTGATGTAATCCCAAAGAAACACTTTTTTAGATTCAGTCATACCTTGTATTCTTCAAGCCTGTTAAAAATGAGTCCTAAGACTTGTATGTTCTCACTTCTTTTCCTTGATTTTTCCAAAATATCGTCCACATAATATTCAACTACTTTTTGGATCATTTCTTGGAAGATGAGGGTCATTTCTCTTTGATAGGTCACTCCTTCATTCTTTAACTCGAATGGCATCATGTTCCAACAATATGTTCCCCATGGACAAGTGAATATAGTTATATGTTGATCCTCCTTAGCGATTATGATTTGATTGTAGCCTGAAAAACCATCCATGAGTGATAGAATTTCATGCCTAGTTGTTAATTCGATAATAAGGTCGATGTTAGGAAGAGGGAAATCATCCTTAGGGAATGCTTTGTTTAAGTCTCTAAAATCATTGCAAATTCTGATGTCCCCAGTGAGTTTTGAGACTAGTACTAGGTTTGAAACCCACTATGGATAATCTATTGGTCGGATGAATCCAACGTCAAGAAGATTTTGCAACTCTAGTTTTACTAAGAGTGTTATTTGAGGGTGAATCTTCCTTAACTTTTGCTTGACTGACTTAGCTTCAGGATAGACTACTAAGTGATGCACAACTACTTCAAGATCAAGGCCTGGAATATTTGTGTATGACCATGCAATGTTATCTCTCCACTCTTTTAGGAATGCTGCTAGGTTATTCTATTCTTCATCCAACAAGGATTCATCATAGAAAGTGATTTGGGGTGCTTCTTTGTTCCCACATTGACTAGAGTATCCTTTTCTGCTAGCACTGCTGAATTTTCAAGATGCATTGCACTAAGGGGGGGATTGAATCCCTCATTTTTTGGGTGCCTCAAAGAGGTTTTCACCTTCAGATACATCCTTTATTTTTACCATTTTAGGATTAGAGAGTGCCATAGTGTTGTTTTCACTCAAGGATCTGCATGTTAGTTGCATTTCATCAATTTTGTGATTGAAAGATTCAATCGTCTCCCCATAGTATTCCCCTATGTCTAGCTCTATGTCAAAACCTTCTTTGTGATCTTCCCATGATAGGTTATCATAGAGTCCCTTGAATCCTAATATCACTTCATCATTTTTGAATAAATCAAGAATCAGTGATCCTTGTTGGTCCATGTCAATGAGTTGTGGGTATAGTAGGCGTAGTTTATATGGCTGATTGCTTAGAGAAAAGCATGTAATGGATATCATGAAGAGGGATTTATTTTCAAATAGTTCTTCAGCATCAAGGGGAAGTCATCTAAGGTCATATCACATGGTGTACGTAACCAAGAGGAAGCCTCGACCCCTTTAGCGGAAATACCTTTTCCAATAAGGGTGACCTTGCTAGTAGTACAACCTAGACCAAGATTCTTTAATCATTTCTCAAGAATGATAAGTTCTAGTAAGTCATTTTCATTCTGTCTTAGCTTCTCATTCTTGTTATAACCCCATGCCTTCATTAGCTAAAAGACTTTATTTTCATCTTCCATGGGAAGAATAGGGATAGGTCATTCATCCTGATAGAGGAGTTTAGAGACATCCTCATTGATATCTTCTTGATTTAGATCCCCCCACTTGGTGAAGGTAGTAACTTCCATCTTGATTGTTTCAGGCTCTTTAATGCTATATGTGGGTTTCCCATGAGATTGAGGAGAAAGAGGCAATTCTCCTAGGACAAAGGTATCCTTTAGTAGCTTATAGTTTCCACAACCATCATCTTGGATTATGGATTTGATGTCAGGAATGTTCTACAAAATGGGTGGATTTGTTGTTGAGGTATGTACAAGGGATTATGGATCATCAAATGAGGTAGGTGTGCGTGTAGGCGCCTCATCATTTTTATGCCCTAGAAAGGAAAATTGACACATTGATGGTAGGTCAAGGCAACAATATTTAAGGCATGGATCCATGGTCAACCAAGCAGGATGTTGTATAGAAGATCAAGATCTAGCACTTGGCATGTAGTTTCTACAATTATAGGTCCCACTTGGATGGGTAGTGCAATGATGCCTTGGGATGTCCGCTCTTAGTCATCATATGCTCTGATGGTGGTACTTTTTATTTTATCAATGATATCTTCTAAGTATCCAAGTGTTTGATCAACTTAAGGGTAGAAATATTCAAACCAATACCTCCATCTAATAAGACTCTTTTAAAATTGTTATTATGAATGAAGACGTTGAGTTGTAAAGCACGATTATGAGATGGTTGTGATGGTAGGTCTTGTTTTGAGAAAGTGAGAAGGTGATCGGTAATATTTCCTACTATAGTTTGAAACTAATTTGTATGAATATCCTCGGGGATAGATGACTCTAATAAATATTTTTCTAAGATTTCCCTATGTGCAGGGGATAGCCTCAATAGTTCTAAGATTGATATTTGTGTTGGGGTCTTCTTAAGTTGGTCTAAGAGATTATACTTGTTGGGATTTGATGTTAGCAAAGCAGGTTGTGCCATAGATTAAAATCGGACTCCTTAGATAGTGACCCTTCCACGTCGTGTGGTGACTCAACACTCTACACTAGGTCCTTTGATGGTGACAATGGTAATGACACTATCACATGAAGTGACCATGCTTGAATAGCTATGCTGCACATTTTTTTAATCCTTAGCTTTTCCATTGTTGTTCCCTTTATTATGATCTGACATAGGGTTCTTGTATATCTTAAGATCCTGATTCCCAGCTGGTAAGATATGGTGTCATTCTCTATGAGGTCTTGGATGATATTCTTGAGTCTCATACAATTTGTCATTTTGTGTCCTTTGATTTTGTGAAAGTCACGGAGATCATTCTCATTGTACCAGGATAGTTTCTCTAGCCGTTCTTGGTAGTTTTCAAAGTTGGGATATGTTATCAGATTTGACTCTACCAATTTTTTCATGATGTTTCGATAGGTTTAGATAACTGTGTACTTGCATTTGGGATAATTGTTCATGCTGGTATTGTTGATTTGATTGTTCTGTGGGGGTGTTGTTTTCTACAAACTTGGTTGAATATTAGCAACTTGATTGTTGTTGGGTCTAGGAGTACTTAGGACCACCTTAACATCTACCATAGTATCATTTGTCACATTTTTTGTTTTTAGCCTAGACACGAGGTTTTTCATTTGAACTGGTTGATGGGAGGTTGTAAGCTTGATTATTTCCCTATGAGATTAGAGATCATTCAATGTTAATAGCTCGAGGGAAAAGATCATCATACGATGTGATGCACTGCATTTTCAAGTGAAAAGAGAGATTAGGATATAGATTTTCTATGATGCTTCCCACTTTGTTGTTCATTGGGAAGGGTCCACTTGCTCTTACTATCTTTTTGTCTCCATCGTTGCAAGAAAGTGGTGAAAGATTCTCCTTTAGTTTTTTGAGAGTGTACAACTCTTCTAGACTAACATCCATATCAAGGTTGAAGTAGAAGTAATCGATGAATTTATCAATGATTTCTTGAAAGGTTTTTATGTTGAGAGACAGATGAGAAAACCAATACATAGCATGACCTATTAAGCTTCAAGGAAATAGATGCATTAAATAAGAATAATTGTAGGCCACCTCCATACACATGACATTGAATTCTTTAACAATTGTATTTATCAAATTTGTGGATTTCAAATCTGAGAGGGAATGGCACCATTGTGATTCTTCAGTCAAATGGATAAGGGCATAGATTCTCTATATGGGGCTTGTTTTTCTTGCCCATTCAAAGGTCCTTCATTTCTTGGGATAGTGCCTTGAATTGTGATGCTAGATTGTCCTATGAGTTTGTTGGAAGAACATATGATGGGATGATGGATGAGTTGTAAATGGGATTCTGATATGATGGTGTGTTGTATGGGGTGTATGGTGGAGTGGGGTTATGTGGAGGTGATTGAGGTGTTGATGTATATGTTCCTAACATGTTTGTATTGATGATGTTTTGTTGAGGATTATAGTAAGAACTTTGTTATTGTTGTTGTTTCTGATGTTGGGCATACTATTGAGCTATTAAGGCTTGATATTGTTGTTGCACCACAAGGGCTTGTTATTGGGCCTCGTGTTTTTGTTGTCCCATTAGGGATTGCTATTGAGCTTGATGTTGTTGATGTGTTGTGAGGGATTGTTGTTGGGCTTGATGTTGTTGCTACACCATGAGGGCTTGTTGTTTGGCCTGATGTTGTTGTTGTGCTACTAAGGATTCTTGATAGGCTTGTTATTATTGCTATGCTACTAAGGATTATTGATAAGATTCTTGTTGTTGTTGTTGAGTGGCTAAGGTCTAGTTGGTTGTTGGGACATCTACAATGGATTGTGGGCATTGATGTTTTGGATGGGTTCTGAGTTGGTGATGAGAGGTTGAGAGTTTCCTTGGTTCAACATTCCTTGTAAGATGGTGGATTGAGGTGGAGGAATGTAGGTTTGAGGTCCCATTTGATTTTACATAGTGAAGGTGACTGTGGGGAAAGATGAGGATGTTGTCATTATATTTTTCAATGGTAATGACATATTAGGACCTTTTTTCCATTGATTGAAAGGATTCCCTTGACTGATGCTTGGGGGATTTCCTTATGCTTTGGATGTGGTCAAGGTATTTCCTTGATTGATGGGGTTCATAACCAAGGTGTTGTTTCAATCTAGGTCGATGATAGATGGGTTGTATGTGTTTTATGATACCAATGGTATAGATGAACCCATGGGAGGATTGGGTAAAGATGTCACCATTTGCATTGAGGGTTGACTTTGTGATATAGTATTAGCATGCTCCTATGTACTATCTTGAGATACTTGGTCCACTCTACTTTGTGTGATGGTGGGAATACTTGTGGTACCCATGGATGTGGATGAAGAGGGGTGTCCTTGATAGGTGGAGGTTGTGGTGAAGTAATGAAGGTCCAGAGGTTTATGTATTTTCTTTAGATTCTTGAGGATGGGAGAAGCACCAAAGGTAGGTGTCCAAGTGGTTGTTGAAGGTAGAGGATTGGTATCAAGGGTACCCATGAGTGTGTTTCTTTCAAATGGAGGAGTTAGACGGAAGTCCTTGGCAAGGCCAACTGTAAGACTAGGAGTAGATGTTTGATTTATCCCTGATGGTGGAGTTGTGAAACCTTGTGCCAAATTTTGTGCAACAAATGATGGGGAAATATGAGCTATGTTTTCAAAGGCTTGTTGTTCCATGATTTCCTCCCTAGTAAGCTCAAAGGGATTGTTTGTGATGTATTCAATCTCATATGATCTTATCAGAGGTGATGGTTGTTGTGATGGAGTGACTTGAGTTCTTGGATTAAATTCTAGAGGATTTGGATCACTTGAGGTAAATGTGACTTTGGTTTTTTCCATGATTCTCTTGTATTGTGATCTTGTCTTTACCATAAATTTTGGGTCACTGATGGGAGAGTTTTGTTGAGATTTGTAATGTTTGAACTCTCTAGTTGACTCAAATCTAGGTAAAAGGGGTGCTCTAATTCTTTTTGGAGAAATGATGATAATGGGGGATGAAAATATGGGTGATATGAAAAGTGATTTTTGCAATCGTTTTGGGACAACACTTTTGAATTGAGTTTGATGTTTTGATGTTAGGATAAAGGATGTTTATGAACTTGGAAATATTTAGGAAAGACTTGTGACCTTCAAGATAAACTAGTCCAAAGATGATAACTAACTTAGTTAGGTGCATGGAAAAGGATACAGTTCACATACAACATAGCCAAGTTAGAGGTTGGTTTGATTGATGTTTAAGTCAAAAGATGTTGTTATATTCAAAAAAATTGCAAAGTCTGGTGAAGTGTAGGATGAAATTTTATTTTGAGATGGATGAAATGTTTGACCCAATGTTGACTTAGAATGAAACTTTTTTTTCCAAGACCAAGGTAGTGAGAATAATGCTAGACCTCTAAAATGTTCAAATCCTAAAGACCCAATGTTGACTTAGATGAGAGGATAAATGGGGATGTTTTAACCTATTCGCTCCCTCCTAGATCGAGCATAGTAGTTTCTTAACAAGAGGTTATGATTGTGGTAAAGTATTACATCCCACTTCTTGCCAAACTTTGAATTATGATGTTTATGTTTGTAATGACGGGATGCAGATCTTACCTTACAGATTTTGATTGTGTGATAGGTCATTCAGAGAAGCTCAATATTGTGAAAAAGACCAGGGTTTTGACTCCAAAATAATACTTATAATTCTAGATTGTACCTTAAAGTGTGTCTATAATTTTTTTCTACCAACTTGTCTCTATTCTTGTGAAGTGCTAAAAGGTGTTTCTTGAGATCTTTTGGTTTAATATGTCTGAGTTTAAAATGACAATGTAGATCTTATTTTAGGGATTTTGATTTTGCGTAAGATCAATAAAGAAGAAGACATTTATTGGAACGTAGGAGGTGGTAATATAGGCCTTCTGACCAAAATATCAACTCTTCGTTCTTCTTTATCTAAGATGGTTGCAACAATTATCCATTGATTGGATGTTTCCTCAGTTTCAAAAGTGTACCACATCACATTGATCACAATTTTCATTACAACCACACATTTTTATAGTGGTTTGGACGAACTTGGCTTTAGTTCATTACCACTTGGGTCGTTCCCTCCTTTTGAAGTGGGGAGGGAGGCCCTCTAAATATAAACAATAGCAAGGAATTATGTTTGTAGTTTGATCATCTCTACTCATATGAACAAAGAGAGAACACACAACTCGCCTTTTTCTCACACTCGCAAAGGGGTTCAGTTTTAATCCAAATTGAAAGATGTAAGTGATTTTGCAAAGTGTTAAGGAATTTTTCTATTTCTCAAGGTCACCAAATGGCATGAGAGAATTGCATACGCATCCAATAACAACGTTGTAAATCAAGACACAACAAACACTTGCAAATTTTAACACCTCAAAGTAGTGATGAATTCATTTTAAACACCAAATGAAATGTTAAGCTGCCTTGTTCAATTTTAAACCAAATTGAAGATGATGAAATGAGGGTTCAATTTTAGTCCCGTTTAAGCATTCATTTTAAACCCAATTGAAATTTAGTGAGGTCCTAAAACATAAAGTAGAAAACATGAAAATTTGGGCTATATTTCCCCAAAGCATTAAATGCTTGTTGCAATCATAGAATTTCAAGATAAGAAAGATTTCTTCACTTTATCTCCATGTCATTCAACTTAAAAAAAGGTATTAGTCGAACAACCAGAACAATGTTATAAGTGCAAAACTTATCCCATTTTGGAATTGGTGTCATGTTGATGTGGAACAATGACCCTTTCCCAATCTCATGATTAGTGAGCCTAGCTCAATTGATTCTATGGAAGAGAATTGATGAAACCAATGTGATAAAAGGATGAAAACCTGATTTATGCTAAAATGAACATGATGCAAGCTATATTAACATGATTTTATGCTAAAATTGATTTAACTATGCAATTTATAAGCTAATCTAAGCTAATTCTAAGCTAAAAGATGGAAATCCTATTTTATAAACAAGCTAAGATGGATGCATGGAATCCATTAATGGATGTATTAAGCTATTATGCAACTAAAAATGAACTAAAACAAGCTAAAATAAGGTAAATTGAGAGTGTGAATGCAAGTGGATTTAACAAAATAAGTTTGCAATTGAAAGATGGATCCATTTGTCTCCAAATAGGGTTCTATTTATAGGAGAGCAAATGAGAAATGAATGGTTGAGATTGAAAAGATTAATCAATGATCAAGGATGGAAGGAAGAAGAGGCATGGATCATGGATTCTCATCAATGGATGAGAATACAAGATGAGAATTAATCAAGGGCTCACCTTTATTCCAAACAAACACACTTTTGACCTACACACATGGGTCACAAGGTGACTTGCTCAAGAGGTTAAAGTTTTAGCTTGTTCAAAAAGCTAAGTGAGAGGATTGGAGGAGATAGAATATTCTTTGGAATATTCTCATAAGTGAGGATAAAGATATTTTTCAAATTAAAAGAAAGTTTTAATTGTGCAAAAAAGGAGATAAGGAATATTCCCATTTTACAGGAAAATTAGTTTAATTGCTAATTAAACAAGGTTTAATCAAGAAATTAGGGAATTAGAAGAATTAAAGTGATATTCATTAAATTAAATGATTTAATGAATGGGAAAAAGGTGAAATTACATTTAATTAAATAGCTTAGGGTTATTTAATTAAATGAGAAGACTTAGGGAATTAAATTAAATACTTTGATTTATTTAATTTAATGAGATGAAATGTTAGCATGAAAGGGGGTGAATTAACCTGATTTGATGAATTAGGTTAATAGATACAAATGATCCAATTAATTAAATATCTAGGATAATCTATTTAATTAAACAAAAAATGGATGGGTTTCAAGAGCAAATGATTTTAATATCTGTTTTGAGTGTATGATATCATTCAAGACATTTTTCAGTGTCTACAATTCCTAACACATTTCTATTCACGATGTTCTGTTGAGGATTATAGTAGGAACTTTGTTGTTGTTTTTGTTGTTGGGGATAGTACGGAGCTAGTAAGGCTTGTTGTTGGGCCTATTGTTGTTATTGTGCCACTAGGGTTTTTTGTTGGGCTTGATGTTGTTGTTGTGCCACGAGGGCTTGTTGTTGGGCCTAATGTTGTTGTTGTGCTACTAAGGATGATTGATAGGCTTGATGTTGTTGCTATGCTACTAAGGATGCTTGATAGGATTGTTTTTGTTGTGCTAGTAAGGCTACTTCTTCTTCTTAATGTTGTTCTTTTTTTGTTGTGCTATTAAGGTTTCTTTTTTCTATTGTTTTTATTGTTGGGCTGATTTTTGTGTCACTAAGGCTTGTTGTTGTTGTTGTTGTATGGCTTGTTGATAAGCTTGTTGTGCTTCCTATAAGGCTAAGGCATGAGCTTGCAATGTAGGACCAATTGGTTGTTGGAACACTTGTGATGGATTGTGGATGTTTATGTTTTGGATGGGTTGTGAGCTGGTGATGAGAGGTTGGGAGTTCCCTTGATTTAACATTCCTTGCAATATGGTGGACTGAGGTGGAGGAATGTAAGTTTGAGGTCCCATTTGATTTTGCATAGTAAAGGGGACTATGGGGAAAGATGAGGATGGTGTCATTAGATTTTGCAATGGTAATGGCATACTAGGACCTTGAGTACATTGATTGAAAAAGTTACCTTCTCCAATGTTGTGAGGATTTCCTTGTGCTAGATATGTGGAAAAAGTATTACCTATGTTGATGGGATTTGTTACCAAAGGATTTTTTTTATTTGGATTGATGATGGATGGGATGGATGTGTTTTGTGACACCAATGGTATAGATGAATCAATGGAAGGATTGGGTAAATATGTCCCTATTTGTAGTGAGGGTTGACTCTATGATATAGTATTGGCATGCCCTTGTATCCTATTTTAAGACACTTGGTCCATACTACTTTGTGTAATGGTGGGCCCACTTGTGGTACTCATGGGTATGGATGAACAGAGGTGTCCTCGATATGTGGAGGTTATGGTGGAGTAATGAAGGACAAGGGGTTTATATGGTTGTTTGGGATCTTCAAGAATGGGAGGATCACTAAAGGTAGGTGTCCAAGTGGTGGAAGGAGATGGAGGATTGGTATCAAGGGTACCCACAAGTGTATTTATTTAAAATGGAAGATTTAGACCAAAGTATTGGGCAAGGCTAGTTGCAAGACTAGGAGTGGATGTTTGATTTATCCCTGATGGTGGAGTTGTGAAGCCTTGTGTTAAATTTTATGCAAAAAATGATGGGGAAATTGGAGCTATATTTTCAAAGGCTTGATGACCCATGATTTCCTCCTTAGTAAGGTCAAAAGGATTGTTTGTGATGTCCTCTATCTCATATGGTCTTGATGTAGATGATGGTTTCTATGATGGGGTAACTTGACTTCTCAGATAAAATTCTAGAGGATTTGGATCACTTCAGGTAAATGCAACTTTGGTTTTCTCCACGATTCTCTTGTATTGTGATATATCTTTAGCATAAATTTTGGGTCACTACTGGGAGAGTTGTGTTGGGATTTGTAATGTTTGAACTCTCTACTTGCCTCAAATCTAGGTAAAAGGGACACTCTAAGTCTTTTGGGATCAATGATGATAATGGGGGATGAAAAGGTGGGTAATATGGGAAGTGATCTTTGCAACCATTTTGGGATAACACTTTTGACTTAAGTTTGATGTTTTGATGTTAGGATAAAGGATGTTTATGAAATTGAGAATCTTTAGGGTAGACTCATGACCTTCAAGATAAACTAGTCCAAAGATGATACCTAACTTATCTAGGTGCATGAAAAAGGATACATTTTGCATACAAAGTAGCCAAGTTAGGGGTTTATTTGATAGATGTTTAAGTCAAAAAGTATTGGTGCATTCAATTTTTTTGCAAATTTTAGTGAAGTGAAAGATGAAATTTGATGAAGGGGTGGATGAAATGTTTGACCCAATGTTGATTTAGAATGAACCTTTGTTTTTCAAGACCAAGGTAGTGAGAATGATGGTAGACCTCTAAAGATTTCAAATCCTAAAGACCCAATGTTTTAGATAGGTTGATTCTCATGAAAAAGACTTATATTTTGACCCATAAAGAACACATACATGTATGAATTTTTTCTTAGTGCATGTTCATAAAATTTCACCAACAATTTATTTCTATTTTGGTATAGTTCAAAAATGTGGTTTTTTATTTCCTTTGAATTTTGATGCCTTAGTTTGAAGTGATGACCTATAGACCTTCTCTTGGGGATTTTGATTTTGCATGAGATCATTTAGAGAAGTCTAACTCAATGGAAGAAAATAAGATATTCATTTCCATGTGGGGGTCATAAGATAGACCGTCTGGACAAAATATCAGATCTTCATTCTTATTTATCTAAGATGTTTGCAGTAACTCTCCACTGATTGGATGTTTCCTTGGTTTTAAAAGTGAAGCTTCTCAAACTGCTAATGATATTTTTTTGTTCTCCCTCAATGAATTCAAATTTTGATTGCATGATAGCACCCGTAAGGCTGGGTTGTTGAACGGGAGTGATCGGTCTCCAAATGGTCATGTGGGGTTCAAATTGTCAAGTTATCTTGCTTAAGTGATTTTATTTTACCACAAACACTTCTCTTGATTAGGTTTTCAAAATAAAATGTTTATGTCCAAAACATCATAACTTTCACAATGTCTATTTTGTGAGAATCATGAAGTTGAAGCCATAATTGCCTATGTTGTCTTTGGGAAATATGGATTGAGATATAAGTCCAGATATTTAGAAATATCTAAGGATAGAAATCCTTAGGACAAGTATTAATATCAAGGCTATTTCAAAAGGTATCCATGTTTAGGCCAAAGTGTTTAAATTTTTGAGGAAGATTGTGAATGTTTGTTTTCAATTTTTTTGGATCCAAGCAAAGTATTAAACTGACTCACAATAATTTACAACCCTATATTGAAATGGCCATACTTGTTGAGTCCCCACTCAGATTTCTCCAAACACTAATATATTGTGAACAGTTAGAGATTTGGCGACACTAGTTCCCTTCCATGACACACACTTCTTGGGACCACCAAATCTCAAAATATTGAAGATCCTAAGATCCTAAGGATTTTTTTGTTTCAACAATGAATAGTACAAATGTGGGGTGGCTTCAAAATGACCATTCTTGCACCAAAAATTATTAAGTATTTTAGATTCTAAACAATGGTTCATAATAAGGGCTTTTGTTCAAGGTGGCCATACACGCAGAAAGATTAGCTCAAGATTATGGAGAATCAAGAGGCCTCCTAGTCTCTTCCTAAGAAAAGATTTGGATGTACCACACAGGTACTATGGGTGACACTTGTTGGTATGACACATATGAACTTGTTGTTTATGACTTTAGTCACAAACACATTTTTATATAGTGACTTGAAAGAGCTTGGCTTTAGCTTGTTATCGCTTGGGTCATTCCCTCCTTTTAAAGCGGGGAGGCAGGCCCTCTAAAGATAAACAATAGCAAGGAAGTATGTTTGTAGTTCGATCATCCCATTTCACATAAAATAGGGAGAGAAAACACACCACACATTTTCCCTACACTAGCAAGGGGTTCATTTAAATGCAAATTGAAATATGTAGGTGATTAGAAAAAAATGTTAAGGAATTTTTTTGTTTCTCAAGATCATCGAGTGGCATGAGAGAATCACATACACATTCAATAACACAAAATTTAAATGAAAACACAAAAAATACTTGTTAATTTTAACCCCTAAGGCTAATATGAATTCATTTTATGCACCAAATGAAATGTTAAGTTGCCTTGTTCAATTTTAAAGCCCAAAAGACAATGATGAGATGAGGGTTCAATTTTAGTCTCATTTGAGCATTCGTTTTAAACCCAAATGAAATTTAGTGAGGTCCTAGAATGTAAAGTAAAAATCATAAGAAATTGGGTTAAAATTGACCCAAAGCGTTAAAAGCTTGTTACAATCATAAAATGTTAATATGAGAATGCTTCTTCACTTTAGCTTCGTGTTGTACAATCTTGCAAAACCGTGTTAGTCTAAAAACTAGAACAATGTTAGAGGCATGTTAGTACTCTAATGACTCGAAAAAATCAAAACACATGTTAAAAAATGATCATTTAACTTCTTACCAAAGTTGGGCATCACTATTCACAATAGCATCACTCTGGTGAACAAGGGGGTCGATCTGCAGACAAAATAAAGAGCATGATAGCGTCACTATTTGATCGAATGCCATCATTTGTAAATCTTTGATAACTCTATATTATATTAGCATCACCATATATTTAATTAGCCTCATTGTATTTAATAGGTGTCACTGTTTGAAATGATGATAGTGTTGCTATATGATGATGCCCTTCAAAGGTGTCACTAAAATTGAGTTGGGCGTTGCTCTTTCCTGCAAAAGTTAAAATGAATAGAATTTGAGCTAGAAATTGGTTAAATTTGATTAGTTTTCCCTCTTTCTAGTGCTAGAATGTCGATTGAGGATATTAGTATGGGACGATTATGCTTGATCCATGAAGAATGGAAGCATATTCATGCCATTAATACTCAATCTTAAACAAGATCATTCAAATGAAATTTAAACTAAACATTTATTGATACAAAGAATTCTAAACTAAGAAAGCGTTAAAATGTCTACTCTAATCCATCTAAAACTTATCCCATTTTAGAATTGGTGTTGTTTTGATGTGGAAAAATGACCCTTCCTAATCGCGTGATCAGTGAGCTTGTTTCAATTGATTCTATTGAAGAGAATCAATGAAACCGTTGTGATATATGGATGAAAACATGATTTATCCTAAAATGAGTATGATGTAAGAGTTAATCTACCATTATTTTATGCTAAAATATGTAGATATGCAATTTCTAAGCTAATCTAAATGATATTTAAACTCAAAAGATTCAAGTTCCCTAGTTCTCTAATTAGCTAAATGGATGCATGGAAGCCATTAATGGAAGCTAAGCTATTATGCAACTAATTTAAACTAAAATATGCTAAATTTATGCAAAGTATGAGTGTGAGTGTGAGTGATCTCAATAGAATAAGTTTGATATTGAGAGATGGATCCATTTGTCTCCAAATAGTGATCTATTTATATGAGAGAAAATGAGAAATGGAGGGTTGAGATTGAAAAATATAATGAATGGTTAAGGATGGAGGAAATTAGAGGCATGGATTGGATTCTCATCAACAGGTGATAATGAAAGATGAGATTTAATCAAGGGTTCGCATTCCTTCCAAACAAGCACACTTTTGACCTATACAAGAAGTCAAAAGCTAACTTGCACAAGAAGTCACAAGCTAACTTGCACATGAAGCTTTGTGAGAATATTTCCTTTCTTAAATGATTGGAGGAGAAAGAATATTCTTTAGAATATTCATGGGTGAGGAAAAGGGATATTTTTCTAATTAAAAAAAATTTTAATTGTGCAAAAGGGGAGGGAATATTCCCTTGCAAGTGGGAGGAATTGGATTAAGTAGATAATTGCTAATTAAACAAGGTTTAATCATGAAATTTAGGAAAATTAGAAGAATACAGTGATATTCATTAAATTAAATGATTTAATGAATGGGAAAAAGATGAAATGACATTTAATTAAATAACTTAGGTTTATTTAATTAAATAAGAAGACTTAGGGAATAAAATTAAATACTTTGATTTATTTAATTTAATGAGATGAAATATTAGCATGAAAGGGGGTGAATTAACCTGATTTGATTAATTAGGTTAATAGATGCAAATGATGCAATTAATTAGATAGCTAAGCTAATTTAATCTATTAAGTGAAAAGAAGATGGGTTTCAAGAGGAAGTGATGTTAGTATACCTGAATCGAGTGCATCATATCATTCAAGACATTTTTTAGTGTCTACACTAACATACTCAATATTTTAAACATACAATCAAAACATGTAGAAAATATCAAGAAGCTAAAGGGTTTATACATATGTTCTATCTTATCCTTAGGTAATATCTTAGTTTTGAGAAGCAAAATGATTATTTTGAATAGAACATAACCAACATAACAAAATTATAACAACTACATACTATAGGATTCAAACCTATTAACAATTTCTATATTCATAATAGTAAAAAGATATTCCAAAGAATCGATCAAGAGGGTGATATATACCTTACCCTACTTCACAAAATAGTATTTATGGGTGGATTGAAGAATACACCATCCTCACGTACCCTTAAAACAACACAACACATTAATCAAATGAAACAAACCTAATATGTTTTCTTTTATATTCCGGTCGTGCAACACAATTGCGGCCAAAAGAGCTAAGGAATTGCATGAATTGTGAAAGTCCAGGGATGTAAAACATACCTTGCATATGAGGCTTAAATGGGTGAATGTAACAAACCAAAGAATGGGATTTCTTGCTTTGATTCAATATAAAAACTAGTTTAGTTATCTTATTTAATAATTTATCTAAATAACATCTAGAGATATCTTTGTGGAACTATTATTTTATGTATGCATAAATATTTGTAATTTGTAATTTGTTATTTAAATTATTTTATTAGAAGTTAAAATAGTGAAATTTATATTAAATTAAATTTATGACAATTTGTAGTTTTTTCCATGAAATGAAAATAAATATAATTTTATTTGTCATAATAATAATTTTTTATATAATAATTTACTTTAATATATATATATATATATATATATACATAAATTAACTTTTATTGAATGGAAAACAATAATGCAATTGAAGTAAACATCAATAATATTCAAATGAAGAAGAATGCATTGTATTTATACAAATGTTGATTGTATTATGAAAACATAAGTTTTACATTAGTTAATTTCTAAGGCTTTTAGCCTATTTTATTTGGCTTTTCACATATAATGTGACTATGGTGTGAATATACAATATTACTCTTTCTAGTAAGGTTATATCTCACCCATTCAAGCACTTATCTCATGTGTTCTTGTCTCCTAAGAGGGCTTCTTTGAGGAGAACGAATGGTAATGATAGGTGACTTAGAAGAATGAATGGTGAGAGGACAAGGGATGGAGAATTCTAAGAATGAGATGGAAAAGGTGGAAGGGCATGTGTTCAGGATGTGGATACAAAGTGACATCCTTGGGTGCAAGTAGTGGAGAATGGTGAAAAGGCGACCAAGATGGGGACCTAGGATGAGGAGATGCAAGATAGTGAAAGGCGAGAACCAAAGAGATCATAGAAGCACTACTCATAATTTAATCTCATAAAATATCTCTCATGGAAGTTGTTGACCTTTTCAATATAAAAAATTGATTTTTTGAAAAACATGGGTCACTAATCTTTGACCAAAATTGTAATTAAATCGTGAGAAAATTGTGATCATCTTCAGAAAAAGATTAGATTAAATCATGATTTTCCACTATTTTTTTATTGGCATATGGCTGGAAATATCATTAGCATATGGCTTAAAGTGTTGTCATTGATGGAAACCCGACCAAACTATCCATTTTATAGTATAATTTTGGTTTCTGCCAGCTCAGTAGAGTAAAGAACAGGGCATTCAGTTACAGGAATAAAAGTTGATCTATACACCTTATCAGACAAATATTTTGGGTTGTGGATCTCTGAGGAAGGTTTGTTGATGTTTATAATACCTTGGTGAAGGATTTTTTTGATGCGCACTCATTGGTACATGGTCTAGAAGATTTGGTGCACTAATTTGTTGATTATCTGTGCTAGAAGGCCGACCCGACAAGGTTAGTAATTGCGGATGTATAAGATATAATTAATTATAAGTATTCATGCTCGATTAAGTGTTATTTGGATCCTCTCTTTGTCTTAACTGATTTTCGAGGATGCACATAATGATCTAGTGGTGGATCTGGCCGACAAGTTGAAGGTAACTTAATATTTCATGAAACCGACTGATGGATGAATAAATCCTTGATTGAGGATATATACAAGAGATTGGATTTTCCATTAAGGTGTGGAATGCAAGTGTGTGTGGATGTAGAAGTGTGAATATGTAATATATCATTGTGTAGTGTGAGATTCAACAGTGCAGTAGTGCAAATTTGATCATAAGTGATGCAAAGAGCAGAAAAAAGGTAGAACAGAGCAAAGCGAAATGCAGAATCAAAAAGAAGATCCAGAATCAAACCTATGAGCTTCACTGGAACTGTAACTTGGCATAAATAGATGCTACTATCTCATTTCACCCTTTAGATGGTCTTAATCTGAATTTTGTAAGGCAGTGAGCCTTTCTCTTGAGCAGTGAGCTCTAGGCAATGTGCATGAATGCAAGTGCATTCATTTTGTAAACATTTATATTTTGAGTACTCAAATTATGGATTAACTCCACCGTGGTTTTTCCCCTAACAGGGTTTCCACGTAGAAATCTGTGTGTTATGGTGTTATGAGTACTTACTTTGAATGAATACATCTTTTCTTTAATGTAATGTTGAGATGGTTTCAAGTCTTAGATTGATGGAGTTTAAAATTTGTTGAACACTGATTCACCCCCCCTCTTAGTGTTCCCTTGAGTCCAACAATTGGTATCAGAGCTAGTTCCTCTGAAGAATATTTGCATCTTGAGGTGGATCTAGGAATGCAATGGACTTTGGTAGTCTTCAAAAACAACTTATGGTGGCAATTGATGACCTTGATCGGTCTAAAGAAGAAGTTCAAGAATTGAAAGAAAATCTTAGAGATGCTAAGAAATTCACCCAGTCATTGAAGGATCAGATAGTCAAATCTAGGGTGAAGAGGAAAGATCTCTATGATCAAATCAAACAAAAGTAAAGTGAAAACATGGATGATGCTCACTTGAATCAAACCCTGAAGGAGATAACCGAATAATGTGAAAAGCTTGCTAGAGACAATACAAACCTAAAACGTGAGATGGAATCCATGACAATGAAGATGACTAAATAAATTGAAGAAAGGAAGAGAAATGAGGAAAATATTGCTTAGACCCTAAAAGATAAATTTGATGAATGCAATAGAATAAAAGGTGAATTCACTCAGTTGAAAAGTACACTTCAAAGAACTAGAAACAATGAAGAAGAACTTGGTAAGCAACTTTTTACTCTTATAATTGATCTTGTCATTGTAAATGAATACAAAGAAAATTTTAAGATAAGTTCAGTAAAGCTTGATGAGTTGACTCAAGGAAAAAAGAGTGGAAATGATAGAAGAGGTCTCAAATATGAAAAAAGGAGAAAGTTCCAGATCAGGAAAAAAGAATTTCAGACAGAACAAAAATGGAAGATATCCGGTAAGACAACCTAATGCACAAACGTTCAATGGGTATTATTTTTCCTATAATAAGTTCGGTCATTTGATTTCTCAATGTAGAAGTAATATGAATTCAAGAGTCTCATCATTTTTTGGTCAGTTCTTCAATTGCAAAAGGTTTGGTCATAAATCAATTGAGTGTAGAAATGTGTCAAGTTATCCTATTGCTAGAAGAAATGTTGAATGCTATACATGTGGAAAATTTGGGCATATTGCTAATCAATGCAGATCTAGAAGAATTCATTGGAATGATTGGTCAGGACAAGAAATCATTGTGTGTTACAACTGCAACAAGTTGGTCATATTGCAAGATTTTACAGAAACAAAAATGTACATAGAAGAGGTCTGGTATACAAAGGAAAAAATATAGAGAAAAATGATAAAGGGAAAGAAAATGTAACTACATATGAAATCAAAGATTAGATGAAGAAGACATGGGTAAGGAAAAAATATTCTGATGCTGGAAATGGTTCCGTACCAAAACCTGCCTCTGGTAACTCTATCGGTAATTGATTTAAGGCATTTGGCCTAGGGGGAGTCTTTCAAAGAAAAACCTTCCTCCCCTGTCTATGGATGGTATCAGATTGAAGAAAATAGTCAAGAAGGTGTACTTATGGTGTACATAAGTTTTGGTTAACTTTAGCAAAGAAAACTCAGACAATTCATAGGTTCATAGAAGATTTTTCTGTCGCCATTTGGGAAAATAGAGTCTCTGAAAAATTAGGGCAAATGCATTTATTGCGCATGTGCAAGCTATAAAAGCCAAGTCAGAACCGTCATTTGTCACTTTTCATTGAAGAAGAGAAGGAGAGCACTCGATAGGCGGATTGCAAAGTAGAAAAATTGATTCATCGGCAAAGTTTGAGATCTATCAAGTATTTCAAATTATTCTCGAAATCTTCATAAAATTTAGTGTGTGGTTGCAAACCCTAAAAACAAAAAGAAAATGGAACAAATCAAAGGATCAATCACTCTAGATGAATATAACAGTGCAAAGATTAGGTCTATGAGGAATTTTTTACTGCCTGATGAATTAAAACAATTGAGCGAAGCCAAGCATGGAAATTTGGATTTGTGGAGTGAATTTTCTTACTTAGAGAATGCAGAATTCATGAAATTAATATTGAGCAGATTATATGATGATGTTTTAACTTTGGAAAAACCTTACATCATTTCAAAAGAGGAAATTGAGAACTTAATTGGATTTTGCAAAGTCGGAGATGTTCCCAAGAAGAAATCTATTCAAAATAGAAACAAAGAGGTCAAAACCCTAACCGGAATAATCGGAGATCAAAGAGCTCTGATGAGTGCAACAATCAAGAATCTTGTTATGAAGTACATTGCACACAGGATAACATACAAAATATTCTATGGAAATCAAGAAGGAGCTACATCATCTGGCACAGTATACATTGCTCACAAAATGATAATTGAAGGTCAGGACTTTGACCTATGTGGGTTGTTAAAGGATCAGTTCATGGAGAATTTTCAACTGACAAAAGAATTAGGCTATCCATTCAGGTTTGGCACTTTAATTATATGTCTGATAATGTATTTCTTGAATTGCTTGCCGAAAATCGATAATGTAGTATGGAAATCAAACAAATCAGTATGCAATCAGATATACTCTTATTCTAAGAGCTTGGCTAACTAGGATTTGGAATTTGAAGATTTCTTCAAGAATGTGCTTGAAAAGTGTGGATCATTCAATATTTCTCCTCTGGTAAGAACAATGGAAGGTGGTTCCTCTTTCGATAGCGTTGTTAAAGGATAGAAAAGAGAAAAGGAAATTGTTGAATATAGCCCTTCGGAAAGAAAAGTTCCCAGGATTGAGGGAAAAGGAAAAGAAAAAGAAATTGTGAACATTTCGGATGAAGAATCCGGTGAAGAAACTCATAATCCACTTAAAAATGAATCTGAACAAGAAAAAGGTATTGAGGAAGAAGAAGATTTGACAAAAGAAAAGCTACAACAACTTATTCAAGGTGTAGGTGGGATGCAAAAAATTGTGAAGTTGTGGTCATTCAGACCATCATACGATCAGGACTTGATTCTAGAAGTTATAAATGCTCATGTTGAGCACTATAAGATAAGATTAGAAATTCTGAAGGACATTCTACCTGAAGAGATGATCGAGTGCAGCAAAGAATCAATGGGTTTTGAGGACAAAGGCAAAGAAGAAGGTGAAGTTGTCTCTCAGCTAAAAGAATAATTCAGACTATCTCTTTCCAAATAGAAGAAGAAAATGAATGAGTTAAGGAAATGCATAAACTCAGCCACATGCATCTAAAACTATCACATCTATTGGCCCCATGTAGTTAGCAATTACAAAGATAATTTGGATCAAATTGAAATGTAATTAAATAACATTAGAAAAACTTTTGACATATCTCAGGATCCAGATGGCATCGTCAAGAAAAGAATCCGGGAGATACAGTCATAACAAACAAAAATTCAACTCTCCAAGAATGTTCTTGTGGATAATTTTGGGAAGGTAAAGGATCTACCTAAATGCCGGTTGGAGCAAATGGTGGAAATATTAAAAAATGGCGAGAAATTGGAAGAAGCAATTACAATTCCTAAATCTCTCATTGAGATTAGCAACAAACCTTCCAAGAACAATAGCTTGATCATTATTATTGTAATTGCAATAGATGGTTGGAAGAAGTTCCTTCCAGAAGTGAAGAAAAACCATAAGATAATCTTCTAAAGGTAGCAGTAAATTCTTCTCAAGTTTTTGAAATTTTGATCAAAGGAGGAAAACTGTAGGCGTATATGTGTTAGATTTGTGAAGCCTTGAGGATTTTGAATACATATTTTGTCTCTATCTTGTCAATGTCAGTTTTTGTATTTTTGGCATATGGCATCCATGCTTTGTTATTGATGTCAAAGGGGGGGAGAATGAAGTGAAAAATTTCCTAAGGGGGAGTAAATGCAGCATGACCTGTAGAGGGATAAAATAATGCAGTGCCTCATAAATATCAGGGGGAGTAAGTGCAATAAAAGTCTTAGCAGCTACTCATAATGATTCTGACACTTAGTCATTTTTCACTAAGTGTTGCCATCAATGCCAAAGGGGGAGATTATTGGCATATGGTTGGAGAGATCGTTAGCATATAGCTTGAAGTGTTATGATTGATGGAAACCCAACCAACATATTTGGTTTATAGTATAATTTTGGTTTTTGCCAGCTGAGCAAAGTAAAGAACAGGGCATCCGATTGCAAGCATAAAAGTTGATCTAAACACCTTACCGAACAAATATTTTGGGTTTTGGATCTTTGAGGAAGGTTTTTTGATGTTTTTAATACCTTGGTGAAGGATTCTTTTGATGCACACTCACTGGTACGTGGTCTTTAAGATCCGATGCACTAATTTGTTGATTATTTGTGCTAGAAGGTCGACTTGACAAGGATAGTAATTGCAGATGTATAAGATACAATTAATTATAAGTCTTTGTGATTGATTAAGTGTTATTTGGGTCCTCTCTTTGTCTTAACCAACTTTGGAGGATGCACACAATGATCTAGTGCTGGATCTGGCCGACAATTTTAAGGTAACTTAATATTTCATGAAGTCGACTGATGGATGAATAAATCCTTGATTGAGGATATATACAAGAGATTGGATTTTTCATTAAGGTGTGGAATGCAAGTGTGTGTGCATGTAGAAGTTTGAATATGTAATATATCATTGTGTAGTGTGAGATTCAATAGTGTAGTAGTGCAAATTTGATCATGAGTGATGCGAAGAGCAGAAAAAGGCAGAACAAAGTAGAGCAAAATGTAGAATCAAAAAGCAGATCCATAATCAAATATATGAGCTTCACCAAAACTATAAATTGGCATAAATAGATGCTACTATCTCAGTTCACCCTTCAAATGGTCTTAATCTGAATTTTGTAGGGCAGTGATCCTTTCTCTTGAGTAGTGAGCTCTAGGCAGTGTGCCTAAATGCAAGTGCTTTCCTTTTGTAAACATTTATATTTTCAGTACTCAAATTGTGGATTAACCTCCACCATGGTTTTTCCCCTAATAGGGTTTCCACGTAAAAATCTATGTGTTATGGTGTTATGAGTACTTACTTTGAATGCATACATATTTTCTTTAATGCAATGTTGAGATGGTTTTAAGTTTTAGATTGATGGAGTTTAAAATTAATTGAACACTTATTCACGCCCCCCCCCCACCCCTCTTAGTGTTCCCTTGAGTCCAAATTTTTTGCAAGTTTTTGGTCAAAAAAAATAGGATTTCTATATTTTTTCAAAATTTTAATCTAACTTCTATAGCATTTCTTCCCAAATTTTCCCTAACTGTTAATCCATTTTTTCCCCATTAACTGAAAAAATCAAATATCAATCTTTGGGTTTGCTAAGTTATTCCCTGGAAAGATTTTTAATTCTATGGGAGAAATAACCTAAGGTTCCAAGTTTAGTTATTCCCGAAAAGGAGACCTCACACTCTTCCATGTCACCAATTTGACATTTTTGAGCTCAAGAACTACATCTATGCCTTTAAGGCTTTAAATTTTCCTAAAAAATATGAGTCATACATGGTTTCCTAACATGTTTGCTTCATGTGTAGATACAAGTAAAATTATGCTTCTGATTTGATCTATCAAATAACCACATGTGGGGTAAAATGGGCTCCCACAAGGGTAGAGCTCAACATTTTTGTCAAGTTTTGTTTCAACTAGGCATTGAATGGAGGTAATCACCTTAGGGTTTACTTAGATAACCTTACATCACCTATGGCATTGATTTGATGGTCACTGTCATAGAGGACATATTGTCAAAAAAGTAAATCATGGATGGTTATCCCAACTCAATTGTAGTCTCAATGTATCAGGAGAAATGGTCATAAGTTTCTTTTTCCTTGCATTCCAATCCATTACAGTCTTTTGTTTGTCTCCTATGGTGATCATAGAAAAGCTTTAGATTGAAATACATATTTGGAAAAACAAGTGATTAAGTGGCCTCTATGCTTTGGGTCATCAATCATAAATGAGCAGTGGTATGTGGAACAAGTCATGTTACTAAATATGCTAAAGGACTGAATGAGCACTTCATAGAAGTCACTATGTAATGATTCAAGTAGATGTGCAAAATACAGGAAGGTATGGTTGATTAGTGAGTGCTTTGTCTATGCACTTCTCATTATCGACGGTGCTTATCTCTAGAATAGCATACAACAAGTGAATATGTCTTGTGAAAGGAATATAGTGAAACATATGATGTCCATCATTAAATAACAATAGAGAAAACATTTCATACATGCAATAATCACTTTAAATATGAAGGAGATCAATCATCATAACTTATTGGCATATGGGTGGTATCAAATCCGAGAAACATTTTTTTTTCGGAAAACATAAAAGTGAGTGAAATGATTGTACATAGGAGGCATGCACTATAGAAGGAGAAATTAAGCAAGGAAGTGCATTTATCATTCAAAACAAGGTATAAGAGTTTCAACATAGACTAAATGAGTGCTATTCATTTTTTGAAAGTAATGAATTTTTCAGTCATAAAAATTTGTTTGAATTTTGGAAAGTAAATGAGACATTATATACAGAGAGAACAAATAAAAATCCATTCATTTCTCTCAGTGGGAAGTGCTCAACATTATGTCTAAAATACATAAAATTAAGCATAGAAATATCTCCAGATTGATACATAAAAACAGTAAGGGTGGAACAGAGAATGGTTTCAAAAGAGAATTAGATGAAAATCTGTGTGGATACCGTCATAGATGAAACCCTTCTGGGTTTTTATTTGCAAAGGAGACAAATCTTTGAGAAATGGTGAAGGAATCATGGCTCCAAGGCCATTGAATGCTTTGTGACAAAAGGAAAAGCAAAGAACTCAAATAAATGTCGTACGGGTATCTGAAAAGTAGCAAAACTCCAAGCGAGTGTTCACAAAAAAAAAGAGTGGGAACCATGAAAAAAACATCAAATCTCTATGAAAAGAAAAATACAAATTGAATATGCAAAAATCCAAGGAGAGAAGGCCATGACTTTTTAAAAGCTATTAAATATTTTGGAGGGTTGAGATTCAGATAAAACCTTAAATACAAAATGGTAGCCATGAAAGTTGCAGAAAAGTTTTTGAGATGGTGTATTTTTCCTGAAGAAAGCCACAAAAATTTGCAAGAAATGTCAAAGTAACTCACAAAAAGGCCTAGTTTGAGCTTTTTATTACAGATTACATACTAAAGTTTTAGGAAAATTCGCATTCAAATCATTTAAAAAATATCAAAAAGAAAAAGGGCTCAACTCGAGCCAAGAAAGGACTCATAGAAATGCAACATACAGAGAAATCATTGAAAAAATGAGATACCTAAACTTGATGTCATGGAAATTGTAGAGTTTTCTAAAGATTGATGCCTCTGAGAGGCATAAATTAACCATTTAAATGCTTAGAAATCTCTGGGAAACAATGGTGAAAACCCTAGTGATGGTGATAGTGTTGAGCTTCTTCAAGAAGCTTCAAAAAAGTGAAGTGAAAAATGAGATTTGTTTTCTCATTTTTTCTTTGTTTTGTTTAGGGTTTGCTAACCCTTGACACTGACAAAGTAAATGTGGCATTTTTTCCACTTTTTTTTCAAAAAATCAAATGCCAAGTATTGTGCACCTGCAAGCTAATGGTGGAGTGCACTTGACCTAGGAAAATGTTTATGCCTTGTGTTTTTTTTAAGATTTGTGATATGCTTATGCTAATGTATGTGCCACATCATAGCACATAGTGGAGTTTTTTGATACTTGGATTCCACATCATCTGGAGATTCTTTCCCTTATGCATGTACATTCCACTGTAATTTGTTGACTGAGTTTTATTTGCATGTGTGTCTATTGTAAAACAAATGACTCAAGGTGCAGTTATAAGCCTCAAAGTCATGTTGTTATTCTTAAATGCAAATGGAGGTGACTTGGTTGATTAGGAAGGGTGGTTATCAATTATTTTATTGATTTTGAGAGAATATAGGAGTCTTGATGAGGTGGTTGCAGACATGTGGAGAGAATTTAGGGGATTTTTATTGCTTTTGTGAGCCTTTTAAGGGTTGTTTGGTGAGTCATCTTAATGGACCAAGTCATTTTTGAATTTTGTCACTCATGGGGAGCTCATTTGGAGGAGATTTAGGTGCTAGATTTTAGGATTTTTGACATCCAACCCAAGGTGGCTTCTAGACCCCTTTTTGGTGGAACCACTTAGGTTGTTGGATATAGTTGGGTTTCTTACTCATTGGTACTCAGTTCAAATTATACAACTTTTGTACTTCATGACTTATTGAAGTCCTTATACAATTTTGGCATACTTTGTAACTCTTGGGATATGGAATACAAAATATGCCTTGGTTACTTTTGGTGATGAAATCTTTACCTTTTTGTTCTTTACAATTTTGTATATGTTGAATGATTGATCAAGTTGTTTGTGAAATTTTTCTAATTTCCTTATAGCTTTGTCTCATAAGTTATACCTTTTCTAAAAATAGTGTGATCATGCAGGTTGCTAATTGAGTTTAGTGAATGCACATAACTTTCAAATTGTGAAGATTACCTTCCCTTTGATAGTTATTGTATTTGGACCCTTTAGTTAAATATTTATGCAGGAGCATACAGTAAAAAATTGTGCAGTCTTAGTTTTCATTCAGTTTGAATGAAGTGTTTAAAGCTATGAGTTTCATTCTCCACTTTAAGTTTGGTGTATCACTTCACTTTTTATTTTTAGTTTACTTTTAAGCATTACTTTTCCTTTTTCCTCTACAAATTCAGTAGTCTTAGGTGATAACTAACTAGGAGCTGGCGTCATCTGGAGATTCACTCCAATATTTAGGTGACCCATAGCCTAGGAGTGTTTCAATGTTCCTCCAGAAAGCTAAGTTTTGCAACTTAGCGATGGTGCATTTATGAGAGAACGGTTTTTGGCATGCCTGGTGGGATTGTTTGACTCAAATCTGTAACAATTTTTATGACTATATTGCTAGTTTGATGTGCAACCAATAGTTTTCAATGGTTATTGAAGCATATATGGTGACTCCATGAAGTGAAGAAAAATAGAGCCATTGTTGTTACAACTTATGAGAAAAATGCAGACAAGGATCTCCAGGGATTTCAAGTTTTTGCAGCTATCACCACCCAAAAGACAAGGTAGAACAATGAAAAGAACCCCTCCATCAAAGATATTTCAATCAATGCCACTTGGTTTTAGACCAGAATCATTTTTCTTGCTACCAAGGAGGAGAGGTAGACCACCCAAGAGGCAGAGTAATACTCATTCTACCTCAACAAGCTATAGAACAATAGGTTCACCTTCAAATAGCCCTCAGAAAGTAATTGTAGTAGCTACTTTACCTATTCCAGCAGTACCTATTCAAGCTACCCCACCTCCATTTGTTCAAATGGAATCAACCCTTTGTTCCATTTGATGGAGGTAGTCCATTAAAATTACATCATAATGATATACTTGTGGCTGCCCTGAAGAGCTTGCCATTTTTTACTAGGGAGGATCAAACAACCCTGATTGAGCATATCAGGGATGTGGCCTTTTTGTGTGTGGTTCATCATGTAACTTAAGAGAATGTATCTATTAGGCTACTAGATGCTTCATTTAAAGGTAAAGCTTTACAATGGTTCAGGCGCTTACCAATTGGTACAATTGCAACATGGGACGACTTGGGAGACAAGTTACATAAGCAGTTTCAGGAAAAATCAGACCACCTATCACTTGTTGAGAAATTGACAATGATTAAGAGAGCTCCAAAAGAGCAGATGTCAAACTTCAATTTTCATTTTCAGAGGACATGGTTCAAAATTTCTAAAATGGTAAGGCCCTCTCTTGAATATTCTTTCTTATATTTTTTAAGGGCTCTCAACAGTGACATCTCTATCATGATACAATCAATGGGGGGTTTCTCCTTACCTGATGCATATGATGTAGCAATTAAGGTAGGGAATAGCTTAATTTAGGATGGTAAGATAGAACCTAGGCCACCAACACCTATTTTTCTAAAAAATTAATCCTCAACGCCTCTACAAATACCACATTTTGCTCATTTTCCAGTTGTACCAGCATTACCAGTTGCTGTCCAAGCTACTGTCAGCCAAGGAACTACTGTTCCAAGCTCATCTCAAGAGCTATAAGAGATCAAAACTTTACTTCAAAATTTTGGTAATAAGTTAGTAAACATAGAGAAGCATCAGTACCATAGCAAACCACCTTTTTAACAAAACCAAGGGCCAATTCAATCATATTAGGGCCAAAATTGGCAGTATCAAGTTAATAGATAGCCATGCCAAGAAAATTATCAATGTGCAAGACATAATGTGAACCCAAGGCCTTTTCATTCTTATGCTCCAACTCCTGTTAGTGTAGTTAGGGACCTTTTCCCTGTTCAAAACAACCTTGCAACAGATTATGAATGGTGTTTTCCTTGCAACTAGCCTATGATTAGGCCATGCATTCTAATGGAGTCATCAACTAAGTGTTGATGGTGCAGAATGCTTCAAGTTCACAACCTAATGTACCTACTGATGGAGCTCCACAATAGAAAGATCAACCTCCAAGTGATGCCACTTTCCTGAATTGGTAGGGAGAAGAGTTTTACGGAGTAAGCAAGGATGATTCCCTAATTTCAGCAAACACAAGAGCTAAGAAGAGGTCCCTTGAGGTTGAGAAATCAACAAACAAAGATAAAGAGGCTACATAACCATCCACATCTCAAGTTCCTCACATTTTGCAAAGGAATCCACAAGGTGCTGCCAAGGAACAACCCCACTTGCAAGCGGACCCTACTGGTGCAAAGACCCATCAAAAGGTAAATGTTGATGCACCTTTTAACATTGTTGAAAATATGAAGAAAATGAATGTGGCAATGACCATGTGGTAATCTTTAGCCATTCCAGGTCAAACTAACTTGTTACAATCTACCTTGTCTGAAAGAAGAGTGCCTAGTGATGTTTTCGTTGACTTTTTTAAAGTTGTTTTCACAAATACACCTCAGGAAAGCAACAAACAACTAGGTAAGGATGTTAAACCTCCCCCTTTCTATGTGTCTTTAATAATAGGGGATACCCTAGTGTATAAATATATGGTCAATAGTGGAGCCAATAGTTCAGTCATGCCTAAAAAGATTGTAGACCAATTAGGACTAAAATACCAGCCCCTTGGAAAGGGAGTAGTTCAGCTCAATGGTTCAATTGTTAATACTGTAGGTATCATTAAGGATGCAAGTCTTATACTTCACACCTATCCAAACTTATCCATTCCTCAAGACATATTTTTCATTGACCTACCTCCCTACTTTGCATTGTGTTTATCAAGAGATTTTACTACTAAGATAGGAGGTTATTTGTCTTCAAATTGGTCCCACATGATTTCTAGGACTAGGTATGGGACAAAATTGACTATTAAATTTGAGTTGCTTGCTAAGAATCACATTGAACCCTATGTTCCAAGTGTTGTAAATGCCAATTGTGTCATTCTTGATGATAATGAACTTGCTACTACTAAAGAGCTGCAAGCTAAATGTGTACTTGATATACTTTTGAATGAGTGGGAAAAAAAAAATGTGGTAGATGAGCCATGTAAACACATTGAAGAGAGAGGCCTAGGTGTTTATATGTTTCATGCGCCTAAAAAAATTATACCAAATCCTGAGAAGGTAGCACAATAGTTAGAGAAGCATGATGAGTTGTGGAAAATGTTTTTTGATGGTTCCAGAAGTAAGAATGGAGCTTGTGGGGGTGCAATGCTTGTATACCCACAAGGTGGGAGGCATTATTCAGCTTTCAGATTTGCATTTTCCTGTTCTAATAATACTACTAAGTATGAAGGTTTAATTCAAGGCTTGGAATGGGCAAGAAAAAGAGGAATTAGTTGCTTGTAGGTATTTGGTGACAGTGAATTAATTGTTAATCAAGTAAGAGGCTTGAACATATCTAAGAATGATGCTTTGAAGTCTTACAAAAATAGAGTTTGGGATATGATTGAGGAATTAAATGCTTTTAATTTGGTTTCTATTCTTAGGAATTATAACAAGCATGCTGATAGGATAGCTACAATAGGTGCACAATTTGATATTCCCAATGACATTAAGAAAGAAAAAGTACAACAATATGTTAAAATTGTAGTCAGACCCTCTATTCCTAACAACATTGTTCATTGGAAATTATTTGATAGTGATGAGAAGATTTTAACTTTTCTGCTTGAAGAAGACTAGTTTTCTATGGTGAATCAAGAAAAGCTTAAGCACCAGTATGAAGATCAGGTCATAAAACTAAACAAAAAAAAAATCCCAAGGGTCTTGTCACCTTGGAATCTATTTTCAATACTGATGATCAGCTCAAGAAGGGAAAAACCAACATTCAAGTTAAAGAGGAGCATTATGAGGAACTTGATATCTTTAAAGGTAAGCTCCTTAAAATTGGAAATAGTTGTTCACAAGAAGATATGTAGGCTTTCATTAATCTTTGTCAGGAATTTTATGATGATTTTGCATGGGAATATTTAGACTTGAGAGGATTTGATCCTCAAATTTCCCATCATACAATAGAGTTAGAACCAAATGCTAAGCCTGTTAGGCAGAAACAGAGGCCTTTAAACCCAAAACTTCAGCCTCTAATGGTTAAAGAACTGACTAAGTTAGTTGAGGGGGGTATTATTTTCCCAATTAAGCATACCTCATGGGTCTCTAACCTTGTACCGATTAGAAATAAAAAATGGAGAGATCAGTCTCTGTGTATACTTTAGAGACCTTAATAGAGCATCATTGAAAGATCATTACCCACGACCCTCTATGGAGCAGATTATTTAGGTAGTTGCTGGTTCAGAGAGATTTTCCTTATTAGATAGCTATTTTGGCTATAACCAAGTATTGTTCAAAGAAGAGGATCAATACAAGACCAATTTTACCACAAAATGGGGCACTATGGCCTACAAGAGAATGCCTTTTGGCCTATCCAATGTTGGAGCCACTTTTCAAAGGGATATGGATATGGAATTTCAAGGGCTGATTCATAAGCTAGTGCCCATTTATCTTGATGATGTAACATTATTCTCCAAGAATTTTGATGAACATCTGTCTCATTTAAAACAGGTGTTTGAAAGATGTAGGGATTTTGACATATCCCTCAATCCTAAAAAGAGTATCTTTGTTGTTCATGAAGGAAAGCTTCTTGGACACATAGTGTCAAAACATGGGATCACCATTGATCTTGAGAGAGTTAAAGCCATTTTGGAGCTGCCTTTACCCAATCACAAGAAGGGGCTACAAAAATTTCTTGGAAGAATTAAATTTTTGAGAAAGTTTATACTTGATGTTGTAAATATTTTAAAGCCACTAACTGCTATGTTAAAGAAGAATGAAGATTTCAACTATACCAAAGAATCCAAACATAGTTTTGAGGCTATTAAGGAGGCCCTATTGGTAGCTACTACACTGGTAAACCCAAAATTTTCAAAAGAATTCATTCTGTATGATTTTGGTAGCATAGATTAAATTTCGACAATGCTAGTGCAACAAAATGTTGATGGGTTAGAGAAACCCATTGCTTTTTTCAGTCAAGGTTTAGAAGATTATGAATAGAGGTATTCCTTTGTGGAGAAACATGTGCTTGCTCTAATCAAAAGTCTAAACAAATTTTAAGCCTTTGATTTCTAACAATAAAATAAATCTAATGATTGCTCATTCTAGTGTGAAGGGGTTTCTATTGAGTAGAGACCTGGATGAAAAGAGGGTTGGATGGATTACAAAGGTTATGGAGTATGATATTGACATTAAGGTAACCAAGTTGGTAAGAGATAAAGGGTTGTGTGAACAACTAACTATAGGGCCTAAAAATGAAGAAAATATAGAAACATAGACTGTTTTGGTCAATGAAGATAAGCCTTGAAATGTTGCATCTGCATTAAGTGCGGGTTAGTTATAGGATATGACTCATTTATTGCAGATTGGTGAGTGTCCACCAAGTTTAGATAAATTTAAAGGAAGGTATTTTAGACTGCAGTCCATTCCTTATGTACTAGTCAATGATGTTCTTTTTAGAAAGGATCTTAATGGTGTACTATTGAGGTGTATTGATAATGATCAGGTGGAAAAATTGCTTCATGAATTCCATGGTGGAACTGTAGGAGGTCATTTTTCCCCAAGAACAACTCCCTAGAAAATAATAAGAGTTGGCTATTATTGGCCCAAATTGTTTAAGGATGCCATGTTGGAGGAAAAAACATTCAGAGAGGGGGGGGTGAATCAGAGTGTTACAAAAATTTTCCCAATTTTAATTGGACTCACAAATTTAACTTGCAGCAACTAAGAAACCTCGTTGACCTTTAAACCACTTTGATCAACCTTTTAGTTTTCACAACGGACAAGTAAAGATTTGTGAACTTTCCAAACAAAATCATGATCACTAAAGACTTCACACAGAAATGTAAAAGCATAGATTTATTATTCATATCACAACACTTGAACAATGTTTGTCAACACTTTATATTCACAAAACCTTATGTATGCTTATGATAACATTTATAACAGTATGTAAATTCTTTTAAGAACCTTTAAAACACATGATAGTAACTGAGCTTTACATGACATGAAAGACTTTAACATTTATGCACATTGAATACCCACATTAAAACATATAAAGATTGAAAATTGAATGCACAAAGTTCATCACATAACACAAAATTTTCTTGAGTGGAAAAACCCTCATGGGGTATAAAACACCACTCGTAAAATTGCCTTTTTATTATCTCAGAAGAGCACCAACTCTATAACAATTGTGGAACACCAACTCCATGCAAAAATTTGAAGCACCAACTTCATGCAAAAATCTAAAGTACCAACTTCATTAGGAGCACCAACTCCTTTACAAAATTTTCCAATAACAGAGTAAACTATCAACATCCTATAGTTGCATTGCTTATGCAATTACAAAATCTCAATAGAGTACTATAGAATGATATTCAATAAAACCTTTATGTCGAAAACAAATGACTTAATTTATACATGAGAAATATATGTAATCTTTTTATGTTCTGAACAAATAATACTTTCTCAAATTTAGCACATTATCTCTATATGAAACCAGAGATATAAAACCTTTAGTTTCTTTCTTTTTCAAACAATAATTACTCTGTTTATCACACACAAATCTATCAAATATAAGTCTTATAATTTCATCTTCTTCTTTTTGTTACAACACAATTGTAACTCTGTAAATACCATTTTCAATCTCTCATCAAGCAATGGCGGAAATCCATGCTCAAATAAACAATGAAACTTGTGTAAATCATCAAAACTCTCGAGCTCAAACTCGAGTAACCAAAACTGAAAAATGTAGTTATCTATAACTATTTTTTTATTGCAAACTGTGTTTCAACCTTCATTTAGAAATGACAAAGATATTGTCAATATTTTACCTCATTTTATGTCGGCCAAATGTCAAACATAAATCTCATACAATTCACCAAGAATACCTTCATTTCTAGCTGCAAACCAAACAACTACCTTGCAACTTCTCCCTTCATTCCAACTAGCTCAAACAAGAGCAACACAATGAAACACATAATCATTTTGAAATCCATGAGAACCGACAAGCCTTTTGACTTTCTAAGTCATCATCACACAATATGTAGGTGTCACTACTAAAGATAAATCCAAG
This sequence comes from Sequoiadendron giganteum, assembly GCA_007115665.2. Lineage (NCBI taxonomy): Eukaryota > Viridiplantae > Streptophyta > Pinopsida > Cupressales > Cupressaceae > Sequoiadendron > Sequoiadendron giganteum. The sequence continues at coordinate 293,566,725 of CM021107.1, forward strand.
ATACCTATAATGTTGTTGCTGCCAAGTCAACCTAACCACATGCTCATTATTGTCCACGCGATTCATGAATACCTCAATGTCATTCTCTGCCTTCGACTATCCAAGAAAAATTAATATTTAATTTATGATTAGGCCACTACAAACATAGTGCTAATGTGATAACCAATGTCGACTATCAAATCCATAGTGCATTTGACCGAAAATAGATATTTCAAGGTAACCGGTGGTCACAAAAAAAATGCCAAATTAGTAATGCTTGACAAAACTCTCACAAATGCCAAAATAATGTGAGAAGTAAATATATCACAAATGGCTTCTGTAAAGTCATTAATTAAATTTTCAAAAACAATGAACCATGCAACCTCTCATAAAAATGAGCCACCATTTATTCAACCTAAAAAAAAGAACCTATACCATGATCATCAATTGAGCCTTGCACGATTCTGGAATAATCCTATGATCAATAATGTATCACTTGAAAATTGTTTGCAAACAACCATATATCACTAAAACCTAATCATGAACTACACATGTATCCAAAAGATTAGTCCAGTCAAAGATAGTAGAACTGAATAGAATGTCAACCATATCAAAGTGAACTGAGCACCAATCAAGATATAAATTAGGTAATTATGCCAACTGTGCCAATGAAAAAAGAATATGCCAACTTGAAATATATAACCAAAGCATGTTAAATGCATAAATTCAAACTGTGAAATACCAAGGCACCAACCTAGGGAAGTTTTGACATCAAGGAGAAATGCCACAAAAGAAGCCAACAAACTCCCCCTTTGTCCTTGATGGAAAAAACTTAGCCATCTAAACCATTGAACCATCATTTTATCCCCCTTTTTGTCACAAGGAAAAAGGAAGAAACTTGTAATATGTCATGAAATACAAAAACCAACCAATACCTAGCTACAAATAGAGCAAGAATGCAACAAAAAATACCAGATCAAGCAACAACAAGCTGTGAAGAGAGCTAGAAAGATCCCCCTGAAACCATGAGAGAACACTATTAAAGAAATTATTGAGAGACCACTCCCAACCAAGAATGAAAGAAGAGAATGTGAAGTGCCATGAAAAAATAGTTGAGAAGCCAAAAAAGAATTCTATGAACCAGATCAATAAATATTACCACATGGTGACCAATCATATCAACAACCATGAACCAATATGCACCAAATACTAACTATATGAACAATGTTATCAACATGAATGACCATAAACCAAGGCATGAACTAGAACATTGCAAACAATCCCATGAATCTTTGACAATATACAAAATCAAATTGTAATGGTTGTCCCTTTTCCAAAATACTATCCACTATACTGCCCAAAGTAATTGTGAGAAAAAAAATACATTATTTTGCCAGTACACTGGCAGCTAATATTACTGTCAAAATGAAAACCATTGTTCCTATTGTTCTCATTGTGTAACAAGTGATATACCACGTTGTGTTATGCAAAAAAAAATACACCCTAAGAAAAATAGATAGTTGATCATACCTGATATACTTTTCCTCTAAGAGATAGGCATTCATACCATCAAGCAAGGAAATCCAAACCTCATAACACTGTCTCCCTTTGCCACAACAATGAAAAAGTACACTGGACTGGAAATCAACACAAATAGCATGAAGTAAGGATCACAACACAAAATACAATCTACTATCACTATCAAAAAGATAGAAGCCAATAGAAATATCAGCACACAACTTCCCTTTAGACTGTTGTTCATATATTATCACCATGTATTGTGCAGCCATAATAATGTCTTTGTTATCATACCAACTGTCACTTTGATTTAGAATGCAAAACAATGAAATTATATGATGTTAATTCATTGATCACCAAACAGATCACTCCACACCATCTAAGAATGTGAATAAGCAATGTTCATAAAAACATGTTGTCAAAGATACACTCAGCAAGAATATACTATCATTTCCAACATGGTTAGCACATGAACAATTATCAATAAATAATATGCTCATTACCAAACAAACCATAGCAATACAAGAAATCACTATCTCTATTATTGAGCTTACTGCCTCTACAAGTCATTGTCACAATCATTGCACTTTCACAAATCCACTATCACAGCAAGCTAAGTAAACAAGAGTTAATTGTCATCATTGAAACATTGAATCCTGACCACTTTTCCCATGATCATCAATGACAATATAATCAACATTGAACTATCCTAGATTGCAAATAATCAACATGTTTCTGGAGTATCATGCATAAGAAAATAGAGATAACCTCCATTTCATGATATCATTAATTGTTCACAATGCAACATTGATTGTCATAACAATGGGCCTATTTTAGTGTCTGTCTTGAACTGTCCTTTGTTCTAAAGTCACAGTGCATCAAAAATACAATTGTCACCACACCATGTCCAATATATTTAGGTTCCAAACAAGTAGATATTACTGTTATACCAATACTGTCATTAATCTGAAAATTATTACAAAGATTATCACCTTGGATTGTGATGTCAAATGTTCACAATGCATATTTATCATACTTTCCATTGACCCTTAACATGTATCACACTTCAACAGTATAGGATTTTCATAATGGAAACAATTTTGTTGTCCACTATCCACTGTTAGTAGACTTGGAACTCATAACATTCAAAAATATGAACTGAACATGTACTATCAAAGCAACAACACAACACCACAAAACTATGTCAACATGACAATGCATTATTTTGTATACTATTATCGTTTAACCTTATAAATGCAGTTGTTAACCCAACTCAAATATAGGTTTGAACTAATTTAACAATTCTCAATCCTTCAAGTTGTGTGAACATGTGAATCCAATATTTATACACAGACATTTAATGTATAGACACAAAGGCTATTAAACAGATGTATACCAAAGTCAAACTATAATGATATAAGGATTGAATTAGTCTTGATCTGAGATACCATAGTAAGAAGTATCATATTTCTTGAATTAAGTGTTGTCAACAAACAACATACCTTCTAAACTTCTAGGGGTAAGAGATAAAACATTTGACAACTCCCCCTTATGTCATGCTTCTTTTTATGCACTAGTAGAGGTCACTTGTGCAATATGCACAAGACTTAATCCATCCTTCTCCTGGTTTTCCTTTCTTCTCCAAACCTTCTTAACAACTATCTTCTTCGTGTCCAAGGAATCTGCATGTTGTTGCTTGGTCAAGGTATTTGTCCTTTTGTTATGTCTAGATGACTTCAACAAATGATTTTATACAAGACTGAGCTCTATGTCCAAAACAGTTACATCTATAACATGAGTATGTGCAGGATCATCATGGAAATTTTTTTCCCTAAAGTGGCGATGAAAATTTAGAAAATCAGAGTTAGGCAACTTGATGTAAAAATTTGAATAAGTTATCTATATTATTTCAAAAAAATGTAAGAATAGAATCTGTAGAAAATTGAATGTAGTTTCTAAATTACTAGGTTTATTTAAAAAACAAAAAAATCTATTTGACATAAATTTGAAATTTCAATGCAGTAGTACTTAAATTTCAGGGAAAAAATAAGAAGTAGGTGTTTGTTTGACCACCCTAACAACAATAGAATGATAATATTTTTTAATAATATTTTACATATATGTAGAGGACTCATGTCTCGATGTGATGCATATTTTTTTATAATTTTTTCCAAGTAAATAATTAATTATGATTTTTTTATTACAACTTTTAAAAATTATAAAAAATCGTATGTCTAACCACCTTAACTTGCTCAAAATTTCATGAAATTCATTTTTTTTTTTAATCCTATAATATGTGAAGCATAGAATGTGATGCATCTTTCATATTCGAAAAATGTGATATTGTTTGAAATCTATAGATATTTTTCAATTAGCCTATCAAATAGGACTTTAGTTGTAATACAAATAGAAAATACATAATAATTATTTATTAAATTCAAAATAAAGAATAATTTATATTGGTGGAAAGCTGAGAATCTCCTTTAAAAACCCTTTTCGTTTCATCAATTTTGGGTAAAAAAAAAGTCGCCAACCACATGGACCATCATATCACTTGCAGATCACCACTTTTTGGCCCATCATGATCCTGCACATACCCACACATGACATTTTGATTTGAACCAAACGAGTGATAAATTCTTCTATGCATTCTATAAGAACTTCCATTACCCATCTTATCATTCCACCAATAGTTAATTGCTACATGACCAACTTTGTGGAAAGTATAACATATAGTATCATGATTCTATTTTGACAAAGTATAAGTACTATTTCCCGTATTATTTCTAGCATAACTTTAACAATATCTAGCCCTATATCCATAAACATGACATGAATAGAAGTAACTATGGAACTAAGAATAATTGTACCTTATTGATTGACACTTCTTGGTAGATGAGAAACCTGTAAATCTATTAACAACCTTGCTATTTGTCTTTGGAGCATGATAGTTCAAGTCTATTTTCTTCTTAGGAATTTTCCTAGCCTTGAAAATTTTCCTATCAGTTGTTGCAAACAAAATTTCCTTGTTAGATTCATCTTTGACTCTATAATTTTGTCCAAACTCATATCCCACTCCTGTAGGATCCTTAGAATGCTTTTGCCTATCCATTATCTCATTCAATAGATTAGTACTATGATCAAATTTCTGATTTTTACCTAATTGAACCTTGACACTTTCAAGCTCTTTCCTTAATGCAACTACTTCTCCTTCAATTTTTAGACATTCAATATTTTTAATCTCCAAATCAGACCTTACAACATCTTCTATCCTCTTACATTCTTCAATTTCAATTTTTTGACTTATAATCATATCATCTTTAAGAGTTAGTTCTTTTAACAGAGAATCATTAGCTGAACATTTCTTTGAAGAAGCAAATCTCATTTTATAGTTTATTGCACAACTCATCCTTATTTTTTAACTTGACTTCCAATCCCTCTTCAGTCATTTTTCTATCAACCATTTCAGCTTTCAGAAATTCCATAATCTTTTTATCATCATTATGATTTTGTATTACACTTTTATTGACATTAATACTTTATTGTAAATGTACCTTAAGATCCTGATTTTCTTTTCTAAGCCTCTTAGGTTCATCTAAGGAAGCAAGTAGTTTTTCTTCTAGATCAACCTCATACTCTTCATCATCATAATATTTTTCACCAAATTGTTGTTCAAAGTCACTTACTAAGTGACCTTCTTCTTCACCAACTATAGGATCACATTTAGTATTAACTGGCAAGGGTGCTACTTCACTAGACTTGACACTAGTGTTTTTCTTCCGATTTCTGTTTCTTTTGCACTTACTCATATTACTCCTCTAATCAAGAACTTGGTTGAATTTAATCTGGTTAGGATTACGCAAGAGTCTAGCTCTTTACACCAACATCAATCGAAATCAGATATGTTTCCATAAAACACATAGACTGAACAAATAGATAGAAATACTTTCTTGAACTTGTGACATATTTGTCAAACTTCCAAGACCAGAATCAATCCTAGGTTGATTAGAGCTATATGAGGACCCTACGCTATGATACCAATTGTTGGAAGACAAAACACTCTGAGAGGGGGGGATGAATCAAAGTGTTACAAAACTTTTCCCAATTTTAATTGGACTCACAAATTTAACTTGCAGCAACTAAGAAACCACATTGACCTTTAAACCACTTTGTTCAACCTTTTAGTTTTCAAAATGGACACATAAATATTTATGAACTTTCCAAACAAAAGCATGATCACTAAAGACTTCACACAAAAATGTAAAAGCATAGATTAATTGTTCATATCACACCACTTGAACAATGTTTCTCAACACTTTATATTAAAAAAACCTTATGTATGCTTATGATAACATTTATAATAGTATGAAAATTATTTTAAGAACCTTTAAAACACATGACAGTAACTGATCTTTACATGACATGAAAGACTTTAACATTTATGCACATTGACTGCCCACATTAAAACATATAAAGACAGAAAACTGAATGCACAAAGTTCATCACATAACATAGAATTTTCCTGAGTGGAAAAACCCTCATGGGGTATAAAAAACCACTTGTAAAATTTCCTTTTTATTATCTCAGAAGAGCACCAACTCCATGCAAAAATATGAAGCACCAACTTCATGCAAAAATCTGAAGTACCAACTTCAATAGGAGCACCGACTCCTTTACAAAATTTTCCAATAATAGAGTAAACTATCAGGATCCTACCATTGCATTGCTTATGTAATTACAAAATCTCAATAGAGTACGATAGAATGATATTCAATAAACCCATTTTATCGAATACAAATGACAAAATTTATACATGAGAAAGATATGTAATCTTTTTATGTTCTGAACAAATAATACTTTCTCAAATTTAGCACATTATCTCTATATGAAACCAGAGATACAAAACCTTCTTTTTCTTTCTTTTTCAAAAAATAATAACTCTGTTTATCACACACAAATCTGTCAAAGATAAGTCTTATAATGTCGTCTTCTTCTTTTTGTTACAATACAATTGTAACTCTGTAAATACCCTTTTCAATCTCTCATCAAGCAATGGCGAAAATCCATGCTCAAATAAACAATGAAACTTGTGTAAATCATCAAAACTCTTGAGCTCAAACTCGAGTAACCAAAACTAAAAAATGCAGTTACCTATAACTATTTTTTTTATTGCAAACTGTGTTTCAACCTTCATTTCAAAATGATAGAGATATTGTCAAGATTTTACCTCATTTTATGTCGGCCAAATGTCAACCAGAAATATCATACAATTCACCAAGAATACCTTCATTTCCAATTGCGAGATAAACAACTACCTTGCAAATCTTCCTTCATTCCAGCTAGCTCAAAAAAGAGTTCACCAAAGTATCAATACTAGCTCTGCAATTTTTGGATGGCAGCTAGGGTTTCTCATGTTTTCTCAATAAACTTTACCCTAAAATTTTCCTCTTTACCTTTTGTTCTCAAAGTCTTTCCAGAAATTTTGAGATTTACAAAATGATTTGAAATCCAGAAATGATGTTAATCATAATTTGAAATCTGCAACACAATGAAACACATAATCATTTTGAAATCCATGAGAACCGACAAGACTTTTGACTGTCCAAGTCATCATCACACAATATGTAGGTGTCGCTGCCAAAGAAAAATCCAAGATACCTATAATGTTGTCATTGCCAAGTCAACCTAACCACATGTTCATTATTCTCCACGTGAGTCATGAATACCTCAATGTCATTCTCTGTCTTTGACTGTCCAAGACAAATTAATCTTTAATTTATGATTAGGCTAATACAAACATAGTGCCAATGTGATAACCAATGTCGACTATCAAATCCATAGTGCATTTGACCAACAATAGATATTTCAAGGTAACGGTGGTCACAAAAAAAAATGCCATATAAATAATGCTTGACAAAACTCTCACAAATGCCAAAATAATTTGTGGTGCAGGAGCACTTGTTTGATTTCTTGACTCGATGAGGCCATTTGTAAATAGTTGCTCTATTTTATGTATTGGGTCTTTTAATAAGGTTTATAAAACTATTTTATAGGTGTTTGATTCTTAGGAAGTAATATTTGAAGTCATTTGTCAAATAATGTTTAAAGTTGTTCCATATTGTAAAAATTGTAAAAGTTGTCAAGCAACTTGTCAAAAGTGTCATTAAGGTGTTTTGTCAACAAACTAACTAAAAGGTGGTTGAAAATAGTTGGTTTTGGTTGGAAATTTATAATTTCACCTTCCAAAACTCGAATTTGGAGGTTGGAGACATTATTTGTGAAGTTTGATGAATGGCAACCTCAAGTTTGGTGTGCATTTTATGATTTCTACATTGTTTCCAGGTTGAAGTTGTGATTTTTACGGCTTGGTATGCACTAAAATAATGGATTATCATATATGGATGGAACGATATTTGTTTCTAGTTTCCAAATCTTTTTGTCTCATTCAATTTTATTGAATTTTGTGGAAGATATGATTATTTTGGTGAGACTACCTATTTTAACAATATTGTGCAGAATTTACAGTCTGAAATAATGTGATGGTACGGATTTTAAAGTATATATTTTGGGTCTGAAATAAATTTTATGTTGTTCCTATATGAATCTAATTTCATTTGCTTCAAGTCTCATCAAATTTCATTAAGATTTGAATAAGTTATGATCATTTTAGTGAGTGCAGGTTTGAACCCTATCTAGGGTTTGCAGTTTTGGGAAAAATGAAATAGTTTTCTTTTGGGCTACCATGGTTATGTTTCCAATGTGACATAGAATGAATAATAGAATTTGTTATACAAAGCTTGATTTGGATTAATTTTGAAGGATTGTGAGATATGTTGTTGAATCCTCCTAACTTTGCATCAATTTGAGAAGTAAATATATCACAAATGGCTTATGTAAAGTCATTAATTAAATTTTCAAAAACAATGAACCATGCAACCTCTCATTAAAATGAGCCACCATTTATTCAACCTAAAACAAAGAACCTGTACCATGATCATCAATTAAGCCTTACACGATTCTGGAATAATCCTATGATCAATAATGTATCACTTGAAACTTTTTCCAAACAACCATATATCACTTAAACCTGATCATGAACTACACATGTATCCAAAAGATTAGTCCAGTCAAAGATAGTAGAAGTGAATAGAATGTCAACCATATCAAAGTGAACTAAGCCTTAATCAAGATATCAATCAGGTAATTATGCCAATGACAAAAGAATATTCCAACCTGAAATATATAACCAAAGCATGTTAAATGAATAAAGTCAAAATGTGAAATACCAAGGCACCAACCTAGGGCAGTTTTGACATCAAGAAAAAATTCCACAGAAGAAGCCAACATGCCCATGCCTGGGCAAGGAAGTGTGTAAATGTGTTATTTTTTGTAGGAAAAAGAAGCTGCTAGCTTTGCCTTTGCAACCAATTAAGGTGGAACAACCCTTCATGAGATGGGGCATTGATTTCATAGGTGACATTAACCCCCCTTCCAATGCAGGTCATAGGTGGGTACTCACTGCAACTGATTACATTACATGATGGATTGCTATGCTGGGGTACCTAAATCAATCATTTCAAATAATGTCTTAGCATTTGTTGGATTGAGAGTAAGTGATTGGGTTGTTAATAATGGCATATACTTGAATACATCTTCACACTATTACCCTCAAGGTAATGGATTGGTAGAATCAACAAATATGAACCTGATAAATATTATCAAAAGAACCATGGAGGATAATCAAAGAACTTGGCATACCAAGTTAAAATCTACCCTGTGGGTAGATAGAATTACTCCCAAGAGGTCCGTTGGGAATTATCCATATGTGTTTTGAGGTATGATATACCTTTTACATGTTAGGTTAGGTTTATTCTTTCAATTAAGTGTTGATGCACCTTAGATTAGTTGTTTATTTTCCTTAAGTTCTCTTTAGCACAGCTAGGTAGTTTCCTCTTTGTAGTTTTGCTTTCAATAAGTATCCTGGTGTTCTAGTCAGTCTCTTTGAGTTACAACCATGTACAAAGTTGTTTTAGGTCTATTTTTGAGTTTACCAAGTAACTTCGTACCCAATGGACAAGCCTAGGCATCCGGTCTTCATGTTTAGCAGGAAACCATACAATAGATGTTACTAGAAATGTTACCAAATTTCAATAATAGCTCAATTAGTTAGAGCTCTTTGATCTAAAAATGAAAGAAAGGTACATTTCTTAATCTTTCCTACATTATATTCAGGTGCATAAGCATAAATCAAAAGATTACATTAACAGATTAATTCATTTATACAAGTGCATGTAACATAGGAAGGATTTACACAAATATTTTCTAAAAAAAGTAATCTTTATTGATATTAAAAGTATATATTGTCTCACACAAGCTATGAGACTAGCTTGTCCAATGTAAATGAAGAAAAATGTATACATTGATAGGTAAAAAAATGAAATGTACATGTAAGAAAAGAGGCCAGTCATTGTCTGAATGACTAGTTCAGTGTGTGTTTCCTTGCTTTGTCTTCCACCTTGAGTTGATTTGTGTCCTCCTTAGCTCCATATTGCTCCTAGTTCCTGCATCTGAGTGCTAAAATGATGTTAGAGAAATGAAGGTCTCTCACATTACATGTACAAACACACATGAACATATAAAATGATTTCCAAATACATTAAATAAGCATGCAAACCTTAGATGTTCAAGAAAACAATAGGATCACCATACACATCTGAGTCATGCATTGGTTTCCTAACATGTTTTCTTCATGTGCAAATACAAGTAAAATTGTGCTTCTAATATGATCTATCAAATAACAACACATGGGGTAAAATGTGCTCCCACAAGTGTAGATCTCAATATTGTTGTCAAGTTTTGTTTAAACCAAGCATTAAACTAAGGTAATCACCTCAAAGTTTACTTGGATAACCATACATCACCTATGGCAATGACTTGATGGTCACTGTCATAGATGTTGGCAACACAAGGGCAGACAACTGAGAGGGGGGAGGGGTGAATCAGTTGTCACAAAATTTCAAACTTATTAACTTTGTTAACTGTTATTCTAAGATCCAATTAATAACCATGAAATCATAAATCAACAAGGCATCAGAAATACACATAACACCAAGATTTTTGCATGGAAACCCTCTTAGGGGAAAAACCACAATGGAGGTTAATCCACAAGTTTATACTCTGTTAAAATTATAAGAAGAATAAATGGGGAATGCACATGCATTCAGGCACACTTCCTAGAGCTCACTGGTCAAATACAAGGAAAGAATCACTGTCTTACAGAAACATTCAGATTAAATCCATCTGAAGAATTGAACTGAGAAAGTAGAATCTGCTAATGCCTGATTACAGTTTCGGTTAAGCACATGAACACTTTTTCACTTTTCTTTAGTCTTCTTCACACTCTTCTCTGCTTTCGAATGATCTGATCTTTATTCACACATAGCACTTGCACATCTCGCATCATGCACTACTCAAATGAGATAAACAACTACTCATATATATCCGCAACAAGTAATTACATTGCTCCATGTCGGCTTTAATAAAATAATAGAATGAATGCAAATTGTCGGCCCAAAATAATAAAGATTATTAATTCAAATCTATCAAGGTTGGCCACAACATAGTAGAGACCCAAAACAATGTCCTCGAACACAAAACACTTTTAAATGTTTTTCCTCGAAGATCCACAACACGCTTCAATCACCCTGTCGGCCACGAACATGAAAAACATGAACACACAAGAGAAAATCATGGATCACAAGCATAATGATCAATGCGGATGTGCAACATAGATGGAGCACAATCTAGAAACATCGACAAAAACCATAGGAACATATGCAACAACTTAGATTACGAGAATCACATTATAATTTTCTAGGAACACCAGCTACAATAACAAAATAATTGTGGAAACACAGAAACTCATAACTTTCTCAAATCTTCATGTGCACCTATGAAAATTTTGGTGGATAAACTAGATAGGAAAAACCTTTAATCCACAACTTCTCACTATCAACATGTTGAACTTTCCATCATACTGATCTTCACTACTTCACAGAAAACCTACAACTTATTTTATTATAATTTTCTCAATATCCTCGACATATACAATCTTAAAGATATTAATGCTAATAGTGTTGACATCAATGACAACCACATATCAACAACACAGCCACAACATCCAACTATGAACCCCAATCCTATACCTACACAAACATAGCAAACAAACACAATGTTAGATCAATATGCAAGTTAAGACAAGGATTCCCCATGAAATCCATTTGCAATGCTCAAATAGGAAAGAAAATGAAGAAATGAACAAAGAAAGCAATGAAATCCTATTTTAAGATGCAAACTCTTGATCCCATGAGGGAGTTGGTGCCAATTGTGTGTATAAATTGGCCCTTTCCCAACTCCTTTGTAAGCTTGATGATGATTTGATGATGGTTGAAGCTCCTTGATGAAATTTTGGCATAACCTAGCTATGAAACCATAAAATGATGAAATCTTGATATGAAATGCTTAAAATTAGCTCTCAATGTGAGGAGAGTAACTTTGCATTCAAATTGTGGATGATGAATGAGAGGAAGAGTCTCTCATTTATAGATTTCAAATTGGAAGAATGAGCAAGATTTAGCAATGTGGGATCATTCAACACCCAATGGCTAAGTGCCACTTGTCAAGATGTGAATAGAGGAAGGTTGTGCACATTTTGATCAAAGTGCCAATAAATGACATTAGTTTGATTTTGAAATTAGTGAAATGATTTGTTGAAGAGGGAAGGAAAATTAAGTTAATATCACTTGGCTCAAGGCCAAGGACATGTAAGAGGCTTTAAATGCCTTGTTGGAAGTACTCATCCACTTTTGGAGGGATTTTTTCAAATTTGTGGAATATTCCCTTTTGATGCCAAGTTGAGGGAAAATAGAGGAAATAATAAATCAATTAAATTGATTTATTAGTGCAAGTTGCAAAATCTAGAGGATCTTAGTGATTGGCATTAAATTAATCAAGATTTGATCAATTTAATGAGAGATTAGATGATTTGACAATTTTGACTTAGATTTTAGGATTTAAATAAATCAAAGTTGAGAGGAATAATGATTTAAGATTTAGTTAAATAAATATTAATTTATTTAATTAAAGAGGATGATGTTAGATTTAAA